>CM062638.1:28965670-29250670 GCA_025617555.3 Puccinia polysora | reverse complement strand
TCTCTTTACAGGTTATGAGCCCAGTGCCACCTAAGCACCCATCATGAGTGTGATCTTAGCATGTTGCCTTGCTTCCTTCACCCTACATTCAGCACGGGGGTGTGTTGAGATATGATCAATGCTTTCATGCAGTCTTCAGGACCTCAGTCCCTGCATGCTTGAAGTTGGTTACTCATTCATCATATGTCCTCACAAAGTGACATTGTCATTGACCTCTAAAAGCGTATCTTGACCACGGGGAAGAAAGTGTCCTTAGTATAGTTGGTAGCACCTTGCGCAAGGTGCCAATGTTTCACATGTTTTGTTGCGCTGACGTGCACTTGTTGCAGGCTTGTCAAAACCCTTGCATGTGAAACGTCACCCCCCAACCCCACATGTCACCTTTAGTTTGTAACATCACCTTTAGTTTGTAACATCACCCAGTTCTTTTTGGGACAGCACCAATGCTAGGTGCAGATGAGATAAAAATACATAATGAGTAATTCATAGATATTCAACTAAAAATGCACATATTACATGTAACACTTGCCCAATAACATCCCTCTTTCATAGGAACCCAATTACAGAAATAATCAGAATTGAAAGGAAGAGCAAGCTGCTCCCCGGGCCATTGATGCATCATGCATCAATGACCCTAATCAAGCCATCAAAATGGGGCCGGATCATCTCAGCCCCCTGATCAGTCTGATTGGTATGTGTTTGGAGCTCAAACCAAACTTTGCCCCCTCATCAAATCTATAAAAAGTGGATTCAAGTTCACCCATTTGGCCTTACATCAACACATCATAGTCAGTTTATTGCCCATCCCAGTTGCTTACACTCAATCAAATATCCAAAGCACTTTCAGAATGAGTTTAAACTTTCAAAACATCATTGGTAATCAGAACACTACCTCTCCCCCCTTCAATAATGAAGTTTAATTTCTAAAAGAGCAACTCAGGCAGAAAGAATTTTAACTCAATCAGAGAGAATTAGCTTACAACTCAATGATTGAATAAATTAATACGCTTGAAATGGCCTCTTCAGCAGCTCCCAAGACACCCAAGGGTAAGGCCTCACCTTCTACACTTTAGAACATGCAAAGTGTGATTGTGCCATTACCCAGAAAGCCCACAACTCCCTGAAGTGCACTCAAGAAGGTTCTTCAGAAGAAATCACATCAACAGACCACAACCACTAGAGGTTCTCCAACTTTTGTCAAAAAGACATGCCCTCAATCAAAGCTACCCCCATTTGAGACTCCCAAGCGCAACCCAAATTAAATGATTATGCGTGAAATGCCTGAAGGTTTTTCAAAAACTAAGGTAAGTTATCTTCTGTAAAAAATCAATAGATAATGTTGGCATTCTATCAAATCTAATTTTAATTGGTGCTTAGAAAGCCTTATTCACCCATATCAAGATTTTTTGGGGCCTATTCAAACAAAGGGCTGTCCCCCCTTCACCTGCTCCTCAATTCCTGCAAGAATGGAGTCAACACTTTTCCAAACCCCAGCAGATTGCTGATGTTGTCAAGAGCACAACTTCATGTGATTTGATTGCACAACATGAAGTGCTCACCCTGAAAGGTCTCAAATCTGGACGCAAAAAAATAGGATGTGGTATAGTTCATGTACAAGAGCTCTTTATTCTATACACACACTCTTGCTAAGCTTGCCTTGGAATCCAATTCTGGGAGCCTGACTTGGAGGATGCCCCTGATGCTCTTTACAACAAGGCATTCCACTTATCTTCCATAAAAACCTTCCGTCAAGTTGCCATGGGCAAGGCAAATGAATACATGAATGTCAACCTTGCTTTCCTCAACAACACAGGTCTGTTGACTTTGGCATACAACCACTTTGTCCATTATCTAATGAGTCAGCGCTTCAAGAAGGAAATGCAGGAGGTTTATAAGCACAATTTCAATGAGGAGAAAAAAGTGATTCAAAAATCCAGACAAAGGCTAAGCTAGTTTCTCAATGCCCTTAGATCAGTGATCAAATTCTCAATTGCACATTTTTTCAGCTTTGCAATGTACAGTACCAGTTTTTTAAATATTGAAAGTATCCAAATTGCTATGTGACTGTGGTTTCCAATCTGAATTCTCACAGCAATGATGTGTATCATCAGAAATCTATGAAGTACATAGTCAAAGTCCTCCCTTTCTGATCTGAAAAAGCAAACATCTTCTTTTGGCTGCTTGATGAGGAAATGGCAAGGGCCAATCAAGTCCTAGGTTTATGCTCTCAGAGCCGCCAACAATGGGATACAAATTTTCCACAAATTTCAGAAATTTAAAGGCACCTAAAGGCCTTCCAATTGATTTATAAAATGCAGATTGGTTTAAAAAATTGAATACTTCTCAAAAGACTATGATTGGTGATGTACACAATTTTGCTTTCTTACCTGATCCTTTGCAGTTGGTCCAAGGAACTCAGCATCCTCACAAAAAGTGGTCCAACAAACATTTCACTTCTCAATCCTGGGAATCCAAAACAACATCATATGACCTCAGTCATAAAATTCAGCCCGAGGAAGAGGACCATTAATCAGGTGATGATGAAAATGAAGATGATAGTTGGTGCAGTGAAAGCATTGACTTAGAAGATAACAACAGTGAAAACAATGAAGAAGGGGATGATGATGAGGACAAGGAGGATTTTGGGTATGATGATGAGTGTGATGTGGGAATCAAGAATTTGCTTGATCAGGATGAGTCTATGGCAGAAAGGTAATTTTTTGGGGATATGACCAGTTCCAAATGGGCGGAATGGAAGTGAAATGGGTTATGTGGATATTTTGAGGTGTCAGAAATGTTTGTTTTACTATTTGACTGTATTTCTTTGTAAGAGCAGCTATGTTTTCATGTCTACTAGCCATGTGGCCATTGAATTGCAAATGAAAAAGAAAGAAGACATGTACATGTTGATTTCATCAAATTGTCTTAATTACAAATGAGAAAGAAATTTACACAACTGAAATGAGTTTAAATGAAAAGAGGTACAAAAATCATAGGTCCACGTGCCACTTTGAAGCATTCATGGGACACACCAAATGAGATGGTTCACTGCAGCCCAGGCTCCTGGCTGTGAGGGGACAATAAACTGCCACTCCAAGCACCTGTACTGAAGGTTGGATGAACTCATGTTGGTGTAGCTGCTTGACATGGGACACCTTCATGCAACAAAACCAGTCCTCAAATGTATTGGTTCCACCATTGAAGGTGACTTTCTCCATCTTCTGTACCATGATGACATCTTCATGGCTAGTCTCTCCCTTCCAAACCTGCAAAATATGCACCACCAAGCCCCATTTGAAATCTGATCCTTGCATGTACCACACCATATTATTTGGCTTGTTCTTTCCTACCTTAACTCCAACCTTTCACTCCATTCAATTTAACTCTTTTGCATGCACTCCCAGCACATTTGGTTTTAGGCCATGTGGCGCTTGCCAATAGTCTTGCATTGATTTGGCCTGTCCTTTCATGAATCAGAGAAGCTCTTCATAGGTTTTGGTTTCCAAGGAAAACTCCATTTGTTTGTTTCTAATGACCGGCCCAGCTTGAACTTTGTGTTGGACATTAAATTGCTGCATTTGACAAAATTTTGTCATAATTTTTTTTGGCATTTCATCTGAGAAAAAAGAAAGCATCAGAAACCTATGTATTTCCCAAGACTAAAATATTTCTAATCACATACATGGTAAGCCATTTGTTGAAACACATTGTAAGTAGCCATTCAAAGGTTTGCCAGAAAACTCCACGATCCCACTTTGTGGAACCCACCACTACAACTGTTTGGGTAAGTGTAGTGCATAGTGATGATTGGGGTAAATGGAACTATAGGGACAGAGCTGTTTGGTTGTATTTCAATATAGTTGATACTTGTTTTGTAAGTTTCTTGGATCTTCTGGAAAAACAGATTTTTCTTCAAGGATCTTTGTACATGCTACCAATGAGACAAAGTTCTCCATCCACGTGCTTGTATGATTGTAAATTGGGTCATTCAAGAGAACATCTGGCACAGAAAGTGGCAAATAAATTCCAAAGAGAGAATGCCACTCACTAGCCTTTAGCTTACCATTCTTAGTAGCTCCAAGGTTGCCAGTAACCCTTTTTACACCTTGTGGCACAACTAAATCATTAATGTTTTTGAATATTGCAAGAACATGATTTGATGAACATCCTCCTGGGAGGGAGAGATGATGATGAGTTACTTGGGATACATTGGTCCAATTGCCATTGTCAATTCTGGATTCATTGGGGTTTGATTGCAGGGGTTTCTCAAAAGTCCATGACCATTGACTTTTGAAGTGGTGGGCAAGAACTCCTTCATACCAGTTATGCAAGATTCCAAGCACAACACCTTTTACAGGATTCCAGTAAGGCAATCAATTTAGTTCTGACCATTTTATGCCATATTTCTTGACAAGTTGATCCCGTGCGGTAAAACTTGAGCTGTTCTTCCAGTCCAAAGAGGCGGAGATCACATTTCTTTGATTCCTTGGTTTACCCAGACACATACAACTTTGTTCCTTCAGGTTGCAGTTGCACCAAGAACAGAATTGCTTGGCTTAGTGCGCTTCAAACCCAGAAAACTTGTGAGTAGCAACTAAATCACCAAGGACAGCTGCCAGTCAAAGAATTAAGCAGCGGCCATTTTGATGCTGAGTTGTTGGGATGGTTGTTGGAGAGTTGAGTTGGATGAGCTCATCAACCAAAGGCTCTAGGATGTTGCTGATGGTTGTGATGTTGGGTTGATTAGGTGCGGGAATAATACCAAGGATGCAGGTGTGCTTGCTTTGATATTGCAAGTTGTATGGGAGGTTGAGACAGTTGAGGTCAATGACACCCATAGAAACCTGCTTACCAGCCAGCTTGTTCCCCAAAGGATTGAACCAATTGATAAACAGTGTGAAGGCCAGTTTCAGACAAGGTAAAAGTTTTGAGGAGGATTGAGCTGAGTGATTGGAATAAAATTGCCTTGCAGCAAGTGATTGTTGGAAGTCAGCAACAACAACTGGTGGTGCTTTAGAGGCAACCTTCTGAGACCATTTATTGATCATATCTTCAACTTCAGGTAGCAATAAAAACTAAGAAATCCAGGCCTTGAAATCTTGGGTGACAAATGTAGAGCATGGTACATAAGATTGAGCTTTAATTGGATTATGGGGGAAACAAGTAGCTTGTTTCTTGATCAAAGGGTTGGGTGGCAGTTTTTATTTGGTAAAAATTTTTTGGCTGCAAGGTGGAAAATTTGGAAGTGGTCAATAAGTGCATGAATTTGGGGTCAATTAAGGCTCATAAAATGAGTAACGTTTGGTGCAGCAGTTATAGATGGTGAGTCTGGGGTTTATTTTAAGTTTCTTAGTGATTGTTTGAATATCTGAAGGAACTGCATCCAATGATTTCAAATTGTCCCATTGATGTAGTTGTAGCAGGTAAATCACATAGTCCCTTGCCATAAAAAAATTAGCCTGACTCATACCACGAACAAGGATTAGCCAGGCAACAAACAATGACACAGATTCTCAATTAATTGCTGGAAAAAGTCAGTCAAATTAGGTTTTAATGAGGCAAGTCTGTGGTTATTAATGTGGAACTCACAAATTCTTCTGGTTGGATCCTCAAAATATTCAATTCCTGAAGTTTCTGAGCCAGCAATGGCTGTAAAAATAAAAAGAGCTCAAGCTCTAATGAGATGAAAGGATTAAAGAATGAGTGAAAGGGGCTTTTAACGTCAAGCGTATTGGACCTGAGATCAGGAGGAAAAGGACACTCCGGTTGATGTGTTGGCTGAACAGATGATGAATTCCACTTGAGAGCACTGGTTTTTATATAGACTAAATACACTATAGGCTGACAAGTGGTTGAGTACAAAATGAATAAGGTAAAATTAGCATAAGCAGTTTAAGTGACATGGTAAGTGAAATGCTATGCTTGAAAAGTCTGACAATCACTACTGAGAACACAGCCTAGTTTTATTTTAGCCATTATTTTAATACTTCAATAAAAACAATAATATAAATCAAATCAATCCAATCAATGATTCTTTGAACTCCAGTGGAAGTCACATATATATAAACTCAAAATTTAACAATGGCCAGATCTGTTTCTTCAGAATCCAGATTGATTTGAAGCTGTTCTATGAGATTTCTTGCTGTGGCTTGGAATTTGGTTGAAATATGAGTTACCCAATTTTTTTGTTGTGTTCTTGAATGAAAAAAAAGACCTTGACATATTTGGCCCAAGGCATTTACATAGGTGTGCAATTTACACCAGGGAAATTGGAAAAGTTGCATGGATGACATTGTGCATAGAATTTGGGGATGAGGATAGCCAAGTGAGAGGGTTTGAGGATAGCAGAGGGATCTGATGGGTTAGAAAAGATAAAGGGAAGGGCCAAAGAAGCAACTCACGGCAATGTGGAAGCCTTGGGAAGTTTAAATAAATGTGGAAGTACCTTTTTGGTCATGTTAGGTGACATTACAAGCTGGGGGGTGATGTTTCACATGCACGGGTTTGGACAAGCCTGCAAAAAAACATGTGAAACTTTGGCACCTTGCGCAAGGTGTAGTACAATTGCCATGCATGTAAGAGACCTGGGTTCAATTGCCAGAGGACAAATGTTATATTCAAGTTCTGACACCTTTTTGATAAATCAATTTTAATATAAAACCATCAGTAATCTGCCAGCTTTTGGATGGAATGATCAAGAAGACCGGGAGGCCGGAATTTCAGAAGCAATGCAATCATAAAAGAGATTAGGGATAGAGAAAGGAATAAAGCAGCAACAACATCAAGAGCTCAGAGGTTGAAGACAAGAGAATAGTAGGAGGAGAAACAAAGAGTAGTTTCAGAAAACATTCAATGAGCTCTCACAAGCCAAGGATTTCAATTGCATGTAAGCCAAGGAAGAAGGTGAAATGAGTAAGGCAGGGGCAAGGAGAGGAAAAAAAACAGAAGAGGAAAGAGTTGCTAGTTAGGGGAAAGGTCTAGAGGGATGGGGTGGAGATTTAGCTTTGGAGAAAAATAATGGAGTCTTTGTACTAATAGAGGGAGAGACCAATGGGAAGTGGGTCTACTACCTTGAAGTTAATAAACTGCAGTTGGAATATAACCAAAACGCCTGACTGCCTAATCAGGAAAGAGGCACCTGAAAAATTCAGAGAATGAAAGAAACAGAAAAAGCAAAGAAAAAAAGAAAAAAAAAGATAAGAATCAAAATCAGACAGAAAATGAATCTGAAATCAATTATGACTAGAGGAGATTATTGAGTAAGGTGACCATGCTTTTGTATGGGAAGAACCAATAGTAGGCATTAGGGAGCCAGGAGAGGCTCTAGGGAGGGCCTTAGTGAGCCTATCTGCTAACATTCTCCTGGTTTCAATGTGTACTATCTTGGGATTTCCAGCATCAAACTCTTCTTGTATTACCCCTTTCCCCTTGATATCTATGTGTCAAGGATTGAAGGTACATTCATTTGTTTTCAAGATTATTTTTCTTGATCAAATGTAGGTTTTTTTGAACACAAGAGTTCCAAATTTCCCAGATTAGATGTCTTGTTCTTATTGCCTCTCAGAATGAGTCCACCTGTGGATTCATCTCAGCCTCAAAGGACAAATAGATGAAATTTAGTTGCAAATGACTGCCGCAAGACATAATAAAACCAAACAGAAAAGTATTATTCCTGGATTGTTAATGTTGCTTTGCACAATTGTCATTCCATGTAAAATTGCATGAGAATTGAAGTTAATTGGAAGACAAATTGTAGATTTAAAGAGCAAGCTTTACTTGCAAGTTAACTTGAGATAATTGCAACAGCATTTTACCTTTGCCAAATTTGGATTACCTGGCTTGAAACAAATGCAAGCCAATTTTGAAACAGCAAGGATGAGATATGGCCTTGCAAAGCATGAAATTTAATTCATGAGGAACACAACAGATTAATAGTTAAACTAGAGAAATTTTTATGCCTTGTCTTCTTTATCTGAGGCAGTCTCAAAAGTCTGAAGCAGTCTCCAAAGTCTGAGGCAGTCTCCAAAGTCTGAGGCAGTCTCCAAAGTTTGGTTTGGTTGAAAGAGGTACTGAAGATTGGTGAAAGTTTCTTGCTTTGAGTTACTCAAGCCCATGGTCCATGTGCGTGGGGTGGAAAGATAAATTTAGCCATTTAGTTGTTCAAGATTCACTCCAAGAATCAAGTTTGGAAGAGAAATTAGGAAAAAATTCTGAAATCTTTGATTGGGATTTGTTGCATTCATCAACAAGTATAAGATTATCTGCTTGAAAGAAAATGGAAAATGTATTAGAATGGAGAAAGAGGCATGAATTTGAAGTGGATTCAAAGAAGCACAAATTTGAAATACAGCCTCTGAGAGTATTGTATCAGTTTGAGGGCCCTTGTTTTGATTGCATAAAAATATTTCTTGAGTTGAAGATAGGAAGTCAAGTGTTTAGGGCAATTTGGATTTTTGATGATGAAATTTTCCTCAAGATGGGAATAAAGCAATATACCCTTGACATCAAAATGGGTGTGGGGTAGTTTTTGGGAAAAACAAAAAAAAGGTGAAACTTGATGGGAGGAAGCTTTCCCCATTTCAGAGAAGGCATTGGATGAATGTAGAAAAAGAATTTTCATGAGTTCTTAAAACTCTATTGCACAAATTTTCCATGGTAAAAAATGAAAATTTTCAATTAAAAACAGCATAAGTTGAGCTTGAACTTGATATGACAGTGTAAATATAACCCCCTCAAACAATACTTAAGTATCAAATGAATAATAGCCAAATTTTTGAATCTCTTGGATGGACAAAGAGCCTAACTTTAAATACTGAAGTTAAAAGTAGACTTTCTGAAGATTGTAACCTTAAAACCTTTATAATAGGAAAGAAGTCACAACTCAAAAAAGGTTTTTAATCAAAATTTAATTTTTTTAAAATGTATTTAATTTTATATTGAGGCTTGTTTTCCCACTAAATATTCCTCTTCTATTAAGGTGGGTGGGTTTTTTATATTCATATGTTTTATGCAGTGATTTTGGTTGGGTGGCCAACTCTTGCTGGTCATGCAAAAAGCTGTGGTTGATGGCCTGACCAAATTGGTTGATGAGGCAATAGCCAAGGGGGCTCCATCTTGTTGGGTCATCAAATTGACCTAGTCACTGATAAAATAAGGGCAAAAAGAGGAAATTCTGCGGCTGCTGTGCTCCTCATGAATTTTACAACCAAAGGGGTGGCCTCCAGTTGATTTCAGACTCTTGGAGGCTTCAGTTGAAAGCCGCCATGGCCAAGTTGATGGCACAACCCCATTTTTTGACCACCTGAAAAGCGGTGGTTGAATGACTACCATGAGGCTGTGAGCACCCGCTAACTGTGTTTTTAAAAAAAAGCCACTGATTTGACAAGCCAACCAAACTCAGTCAACACACCATAATATGCCAATTCAGTAACATTATTTTAGTGATAATAAAGAGGAAGGGAATTTCAGGGAGAATTCTTCCCTCTTATTTAATAAAAGATAACCTCACATGAACCAAATTTTGATCAAGGAAGTGTATTCATTTCCCTTTTTTATTTTAAAATTCTAAGAAACCCAAAGAATTGTTCCCCAATTAGAATAAAGATGATCATATTCATTAGTGGTGATTCACAAAATAAATTTCAGTTTATTTGAAGAAAGAGTAGTTAACTGATCCTAAAACTTAATTATCAATCAGAAGGAAGCTTTTCAAGTATCATAACCTGCACAAAATAGAAAATTTCTTTCTATTAATTTATAATGGCATGGTTTTGACTACCAAAATCATTATTCTTGTTATTAATCTGACCTAAAAAAGTATATACACTCTTAGAAATGATTCCAAGAGATTGATTTCTTAAATCTCAGTTTGTTTTTCTCTGAATGTAGGAACTTTCAAGCATGGTTGAGGTTATTAAATCTCTAATCAACATTGAAAAAAATAAGATGAATTTAAAGCAGAATTATTCAGAATATGGGTAATGGATTATAGATAAAGTTATTTTCAAAGAGCATGATGATTTTGAAGATAAATCAATCATTAATGAGGATTCAAAAATTTGATAATGATTTAAGTTCAAATTTTTCCTCCAAAGAAAGAATTGTGAATATTATCACAAAAATAGTGCAAATTACTTTCATAAGCCACCACTCAGATTAAAAAACAAAATACTGGATATGTTTCTATGTAAAATTTAATTATTTGTGCTAATGGAACATTCTGTATTAATCCTTTGAAAAATTAAATAATTAACAATCTTCCAAGTGATCTGTTGATTGGGGATTTTGAAAACACCAGGAAATTGAAACTCCTTGCAGTTTTTTATTTCTGACTCATAGTTAGTGCAGTTATGAAGATTTGGAAACTTTGAGTTTTTCATTTGAACTTGGCTTCAATGCTGAAATGTGTGGGATTATTTGGGAAACTATCCAAAGAAGTATTATTTTCCAATTGCATGGTTTATCATGAAGATATTAAAGATCTGTTTTGAAGTTTAAACTTATTATTTATGCCAATTTTGCTGGATTTATTTCTTTTTTTAAAAAAGAATTCTGAATCAATACTTTGGAATCAGTGATTCATCAATAAAATAAACTCAAATTGGAACTTTATTATATACATCTCTTGAAAAAACATTCTGAATTTTTTTCCACAAGAAATAAAAGAACTATTTTTTGTATTTCAGTGGCCTCTTCCTGAGGCTCTGTTGATTTTTTATATAAATATTTTCAGAGTGATTGATTCTATATTGGAAATTTTTAACTCTTTAAATTTCATTTTGTCTACTTGGGTGTAACTTTTCCACCTCATGCACTGAAAGTGGGAAGAATAAGGAGGAAATTTCACAAATGATAATGACCAACACTACAAGAAATTTCAAAGTTAGTAAGGTTATCCTTCAATTTTCAAAGAAGATTTTCAAATTCAAGTGGAAGGTGCAAGTTAAATTTTTGGAAGAGTAAACTAATTGAAAGGTTTATTTAAATAATTGGTATCAGCAAGAAATCGATAAAAAATGAAATCAACTAACTTTTCAGCTTAGTGATAGCAGGAACCTTTCAGTCCTTTAGCTACAGCAAGTGATATTGGTGTTGTAACATTAATAATTCCAAGAAAATAGGTAACATGCTCAGAAATATTGGTATAATAAGAGCAAGTGCAAAGTTTGGAGTTTGGCTTGGTTTAAATGGTTTAAATATATTTTTAAAGGGGGTAAATAGTCTATAAAAAACTGGTTATCTTCATTGAAACAACATCTCTTCCAGGGCCTCTTTTGAACCATGTACAGACCTTGGGACAATGAGGTCCTAATTAATTGGTCAAAAGGGGTTTACTCAAGGGGAATGGGGGTAATAGCTGTCTTAAAGCACTTATTCCTGGAGGAAAGGAGGAGATAAATGACTAATTTAAGCAGAAACTCCAAGATACTTGCAGAAATTCACAGATTGAAAGCGTCTCAGGACAATTGGTGGGGTTTTTGCTGATATTCTTCAATGGAATTAATGATGGGGGTAGAATTAAAAATTATACCACCAGAATGAGTCCATAAATCACTTTTTTATCATTCATAAATACTTGATCACCAATGGCAATGGGTCTGGATTGATTACTTAAAAAGTACTGGTGTTTAAATCATCCAAAAAGGGCTGTATATCTCCATTTTTGGGGGAAATGAACCTTCCCAGGGAATGTAGAGAGGGTTTTGCTTGTGGGATAAGGCTAGAAGACTGTCCAGGGATAGTTTGGCACGTATTCCCAGTGCTTTAAATCATCTGGACCTGTCTGTGGCATATTTATGGGTGAAATAATTATCAGAATCTGTTTGAATGTTAATTTGTTATTTTTACAGTTCTGGCATATTTCCTAATTTTGTACTAGTTTATTTTGGGTGAAATGGTCAGAATTGGATATTTCTAGATTCTATGCCATCATTTGAAAATTTTAGTGATTTTTAATAATCTTTGGGGGAACTCTTTGATATTTTTTGTGGTTCAGAAAGATTTGATAATGACATTGACTTGACAACCTTTATTATTATTTTCCCCAATTTGTCTGTCTTATATTTTGAATTTCATACTTTTTATTTAATTTCCAGAGGTTTCAGACATCCCTCTATCCTTCAGTCAGGTCCTTACATATGAATGATGTATGCATGCATGTTGTAGCCTGTTCCTGCTGTACCTGGCTTGTCAGGAGAGGTGCAGTAATTTTTGACATGCACATAATTGACAGCTGAGTGCAGGAATCCAGCATCCATGGCCAGCAGCATATTTCATGCAGGCTTATTGCTATGCGCCTACACATTGAGTGTCAGGCGCATGTATCCTTGCTGTATTGATGCAGGGCTGCACGCGGGAATTGTGACAGAACACAAATCTGGCTGTAACTTCTAAAATATACACATTAACTTAATTCTGAGTGAATGTTATGTGTGAAACCCATACATGAAATTTCATGTGAAATATTAAAATGGCCAAAAACTTGCCATACTGATTCCACAGCCCTTTGGTCATTTTCTCTTTCAATTAATTAAAAATATAAGGAGTTGTAATTCAAGGGTGGGGTTGGTGAGTGACTCTACCTTACTTTGGACAAGGAATCCAAGTATTCAATAATATTTTAGGATTTCTCACTCTTAGTTTTATTTTTATTATTATTTTATGATATTTTTTTATTCTTTATTTTAATTATTCTTCTACTTTGACAGTTTAATCTGTACAAGTAGAAAGCTGACATTCCCCCACTCGAATATGTCTATATCTGAAAAAAAGAATTTTGGGTTCCATTTCTCTTATTGGCTCTTTAATTCATTAGGTGTATGGGTCCATCTGGAATGTTTTTTCAGGTAGCCATTCATCTTTATCAACAGGTTCTCCTTTATATCTGACCAGGTAAATTATAATATCTTTCCCATTTATCCTTTCTTTCTTTTCTTTAAGGATTTTGCTGATTTTAATTTTTCCTTTATCAAGGTCAGCTTCTGCAGGTACCTCTGGTGCAGGGACTTTTCCTCCTTCCCTTGGGTGGAATTTTTTTGATTAGACTCACTGGGAATACTGGATGTTTCCTGGAAAGTTTATCACTCAGGATCACTTCTACTGAATTTTTTCCATGAAGCTTCTTGATTGTGAATGGTCCTACAAAGGCGGGTATCAATTTCCTGTTACCTGAAACGTTGTTAGAATTAGTGGTTAAGATCAGAAATGTGTCCCCAATTTTAAAAAAAGGTTCTTTGTGAGTTCTGTGCCATCTCTGTTGATTATATTCAACATCCTCTTGAAATCGTTTGCAAGCCTGTTTATTGGCTATGTCTATCATGTTCCTGAATTCTACTGAGGTAGGATGTATATTTACCATGTCTTTTTTAAGGCTGTCTTTGGGTAGCTTGAGTATCCATCCTCTTTCTAAGAAATAGGGAACTTCTTTGGTGGTAGAGTGTTTGCTACTGTTGTATGCCAGTTCCAGAGCTGGTAAAAGAATAACCCAGTAATGGTAGTATCCATCTGTGTTTTTTTATTCTAGCCAAAAGAAGAAGAACCTTCTTATCATTTCTTCTAGATTCTTGATCA
This sequence comes from Puccinia polysora, assembly GCA_025617555.3. Lineage (NCBI taxonomy): Eukaryota > Fungi > Basidiomycota > Pucciniomycetes > Pucciniales > Pucciniaceae > Puccinia > Puccinia polysora. The sequence goes on along the minus strand of CM062638.1, from coordinate 29,237,101 downwards.
TTCTTTCAGATAATCCATCAGTTTGGGGATGGTATGCTGTGGAGAAGGCTAAAGTATTTTACAACATATCATGAAGGTTTCTCCAGAATTTAGATATGAACTTGGGGTCTCTATCAATTATTATGATGTTGGGGATTCCTAAATCTGCAATGAGCCTATTCTAGAAAAGTAAACCTACTTCCATGGCAGTATCCTCTTTGTGGTTGGGCAAGAATTGGGCTTTCTTGGTGAACCTATCTACTATGACTAGGACTGATTTGTAAGATTAAGCTCCTCTTGGAGGTAGTCCTGTGACAAAGTCCATGTTGATGATATCCCATCTATTCATGGGCTCAGTGATTTTCTGTAATAGGCCAAATCTCTTCCCAGTAGTTCTGTTAGATTTCTGGCAAGTTTCACAGCTAGAAACATACTTGAATTTTGAGTCTCTCCAGTTAATCCACCAGGAAGTTTTCTTGACCTTTTCTATGACCTTTTCTAAAGTCCTGTCAGTAGATAAGTGTCCAGAGGTGCAGTCATCATCACATTCAGCTAGGATATGTTTGATATGTTCCTCATAAGTCAAGACTAGGACACTGGAGTGTTGATGTCTGTAATATACTAATCCATCCCATAAAATAAATATTCCATCTTTGTATATCTTCAGTAATGGTTCAGGAAAGCTGTTTATTAGTTCAGATGGGGGGTTAGTGCTTTCCATGATAGAGATCAGTTTTCTAATAATAGGGCTGTAAGTTCTCCTAATGGATTCAAACAAGGATTCATCCAATTCCCAGATATTTAGCCCAGTAATTGGGGCTTCAGGTCGAGAAGGTTTATATTCATCATGGGAAAAATGTCATGATATTCTGGGTCATGAGAAGGGTTGCTAGAGTCATTAGATAGTGAATTCCTACTCAGACTTTCAGCATTCTGGTGTTTGCTACCAGCTTGATGAATTATATTCATCTTCCCTCTATATTTATGGCTGGCTATCTTCCATCATAACATATGCCTGCTAGGGGATTTCATGTGTCAGCTCTCTGATACCAGGAACCTTGCAGTCCTTTAGCTACAGAGAGTGATAAAAATGTTGTAATGATAATAATAATTATCATTCCAATAATAAAAACTTAGAAGCTCAAATAAATGATTTAATAAGAGCAGTTGAAAGGTTTAATTGGTTTGGTAGAAAATGGTTTTCAACATAATATAAAAGAGGGGCCACAGTATTATACTACTGGGGATCTTTACAGACTAGCAAACTCTCTTCAAGGGGCCTCCTTAGGCAGTTTAAGAACCTTGGAATGAAGATGGGTGCCTTAGAAAGGACTTATCCCACTAGTGGCCTGGCTTAACAGCACAAATGGCCAAGACAGGAAGGGTAACACTCACTCTGAGAACTTTACCACGAAAATCCTGGAATAATTGGAAGGGTTTCAGAGAAGATGGGGTAGATTGCTTGACTAAACTTCAATGGTTGATTTGTTAATAAAGGTAAATAATACTACTACAGAATAAGTCATAAACCACTTGCTTATCTTCATATAAGCACTTGATCAATAATGACACGGTGTCTGATTGATAATAAATGATTCCTGGTAACTGATGATGGAATAATGGATCCAAAGAGGTCTGTATAAATACCTTTTTGGGGTGATTTTGGTCTTCTCAGGGCACGTAGAGAGGGTTCTGCTTGTGGGCTGGGGCTGGAAAGCCAGTAAGGGAACGATTAGCACACCCACTTGGTGCTGTCAATCAGCTGTCCTTAGATCTGCTGGATTTCTGTATTATTGTAGCCACAGGATCTGTTAATCTGTCATGGCCTAAATTTGATCATGCTGTACTCATCCTTTATTTTTACTATTGATATTACTTCAAAGCGTGCAGATGTGGATGTTTACTGATTTTCCATTATCTGCTGAGCATGTAGATAATTTTTAATAATTTTTATGAACACTTCTTGTAGTGATTTTTGGTCTTCAAAGATCAGGATCAGTGATTTACGTGGTAATCCTTGATCTTTGATTTATTATTTAGAAATGTTTTAAACTTAATTTTAATTAATTTTATTTAAGTTTTGATCTTTTTCAATCATTAGTAATGCATATGTCTGTTTGTTACATATACTAGGCAACCCTAACTAGGTTGTAGCTCTTCTGAGCGGTACCTGGTTATCAGATTAGTCACGACTGATCCAGACGCGGGGATCAGTTAGTACAGATGCGCGCGGGGTAGGATCTGCTGCATGCGTGGCAGAATCAGCTGCGGGCTTGTCTCTAGTATGCAGGAACCTGCTGCTACTAGTACGTAGGGATATGTAATGATGCCGGGCTGCGTGCGGGAATTGTGACATAACACATTTCCGCGTGTAACTCCTAAAATATACACCACACCTCAATTATGAGTGAATTTTAGGTGTAAAACCTATACGTGAAAATACGTGTGAAATATTAGAATGGCCAAAAAGTGCCATACAGGTGTTGTAATTTTTAGTACTTTTCTTTTTAATTATTTTAAAAACATAAGGACTTGGAATTCAAGGGTGGGGTCAGTGAGTGACCCAACCTGATTTTGGGTGAGGAATCCATTCCTGTAATAATATTTATGGATTTCTCACTCCTTATTTTGTTAATCAAGGTATTCTCATTTTTCATAGTTTGTTTTACTATTTGACAGTTTTGCTCTGTACATAGTAGCAAGCTGACATCATGTTCATGAGAGTTATAAAAGCATTGCAATCAGTAATAACCAAAAAGTTAGTGCCTTCAAGGTAGTAATGGAGTTTTTCTAAAGCCCAATCCAGGGCAAGGCATTCCATTTGGCTGGCACCATATCTTCCGCAGTATTCTTGACCTGTCTAGAAATAAAGAGCACTGGTTTTCCTACTTATTTATCATCTTCTATGATTTCCTGATGAAGGGAAGCTCCTAGTCTTTCAATACTAGCATCTATGTATAGCTTGAAAGGTTTGCTGTAATCAGATTTTATTAAAACAGGGGCTGTAGTCATAGCTGCTTTGAGTTCTTCATAATTCTTTACCCTTTCATGATTAATCTCAAAGAGAGTGTTGTTGCTGAAAATTTTGTACAAGAATTTATTCAGGAATGCAAAATTGGGTAAGTACTTTCTGTAATATCTTCAGAAGCTGATGAAAGACAAGATTTCAGTCTTTTTTTGGGGCATTGGTCTTTTCATGAAAGCAGCTATCTTGCTTTGATCAGCTGTGAGGGTTAGACCAGATACTATATATCCTAAGGCCTTGAGTTCTCCATATCAAAAGGTGCACTGGTTCACAAATAATTTTAATATCATTGTGGAGATATTTTTCAGAACTAATCTTACTTTGTCCATATGGGTAGTCCAATCATCAGTGTAGAGGATGACATCATCAAAGTATAACATCAGACAGCCTTGCCTAATAAACTGGCCTAGTACTGTATCCATCATTCTTTGGAAGTGGGAGGGAGCATTCTTGATTCAAAAGGGAATTCTTAAATACTCATATATCCATAGGTGGCATATTATTCTCATGAACTTCATACTATCACAACTGATAGGAATCTGGTGAAATCCTTTCAACATGTCCATGGTAGTGAAAAACTTAGTCTTTGAGAAATTATGGAGAGCATGGTAAATCCAAGGGATAGAATAGTGAAGAGACAATGAGGTTTGAATTGACAACTGAGCTGAGAGCTAGAGACAGATCAGAACAAGAATAGGTGAGAATATGAAGAAAGACACGCAGAGCACATTTGAAAGGAGACACAAACAGGAAACAAAGACTGCAACAGTCATTATCTGAGACAAGATTTGGAGGGACTGATCAATTGAAGGATTCTTGGGTTCAAGGTGTGTGTTGAGATGAGCACGCTACTATTGTGCGGACGGTAAGTCTTGAGTTGACAAGAGAGGATTTGAGACAAGAGAAGGATGAATGATGAATCTCACCGGGCATGATTTCAGGCAGTGAGCAGTTGATTGCAGAAAGTTGAAGGATAGAATAAGAGACAAGAACAACAAAAGAAAGGAAGAAAAAAAGAATAAGAAAAAATAAAAGAAGGATAGTGGTGGTCTGGTGGTTAATGATGATTTAGTTGAGGTTGATGACAATTTTGGTCAATGATGATCTGGTGATGATCTGGTTGATGATGATCTGGTCGATGATGATCCCTTTGTAGGGTTGTGTAAAATGAGTGAGGTCTATGAGTCGAGTACCCGGGGGATTGTGATTGATTGTGACAGTCGCGTCAGGTGATACTCCACAGTCATGTGACGGATGAGACTTCACTGTTGTGAAATCTCAGCAATGAGACACCACTGCCATGAAATCCCAACAAACCCCATGCCAGGTGAGATGAGGCATTGAGCTAGCCCCAGTGAGCAGCAGAAGAAGAGAAAACAAAACAAAAAAATGAAAAAAAATCACAAAGACACAAGAGATGAAAAAGAAAGTTGCAAGCGTTTTAGGCTAGCTAGATCTGAAATTTTGGTAAGGGCATCTGCAGGCATTTTTTCTGACCTGACCAACAAGGTCTTGATTTTTCCAGATTTCAACTCTTCCCTCATTCCTTTGGTTTTCAAGTCAAGATGTCAAGTTTTTGAGTTTGATCCAAATCTCTCAATTTTATCTATCAGTCCACTGTTATACATATGAATTGCTATAGGGGAGACCTTAGATGAGAAGATCTTGCATGTGAGTGAGCAAATCCAGGTGGCCTTGTGAAAAGCATTAAAAAAAGCATTGAGCTCCGCATTGGTGGAACTATAGGTGATATTCTTTTGCTTGCAGCTGTTCCATGATACGACGCACCTGTAGACTGCACAGAGATACCCTGTTTGTGACTGTCAAGTGTCAGGATCATCAGCCCAAGACGCGTTGGAGTAAGCTGAGATCAGAGTTTCAGCATCATTTACTTTCAAATGCAGCTTGATGTGAGAGGTTTCTTTCAGGTATTTCCATGTCTTTTTCAGTTTGTTCCAGTGAGTTAGACCTGGCTTGACGTTGAATCTTGACAAGCTTGATACAGCAAAACTCAAGTCCGGCCGCGAGTAGCAAGCTATGTGATTGAGTAGACCAATGGCCAACCTGTAGTTGACATTGAGGGTTTTGAACTTTTCATGCTCTTCCTCAGTTGCGGGTTTGAGTTGAAGATTTGGAGTGAGTGGAGATTTGCTTGATTTCGCGACCTGCAGTCCCAGCTCCTTGAGGTCACACTTGATGTGTTTAGGTTGGCTAAGAAGAACTTCATCGTCTTTCACTTCTATTTGCATGCCCAGGATGGTATCCGGATCTTTTGCGGTGGAGCCAGCAAAGCAATTGAGGAATTTCCTCTTGAAGTCATCACCAGTGCCAATGAGAACTAGATTCTCAACGTGGAAGAATATTAGGGATTTGCCGTTTTTGGACAGATAGAGGCATGGGTTGCAAGCAGACTCTTTGAAACCTACCTCCCCAAACCAACCTGTCAGAGTTTCATACCAGTTTTTGGGCCCCTTCTTCATCCCATAAAGCAATTTTTTGAGCCTAAGGAATTTGCACTTTCTTTTTGAGCCCTTTGGATTTTGAATAATTACTTCCTCATTGATTGGTGAGTGAAGAAATGCACTTTTGACGTTGAATTGGCGGATATTCTGCTTTGATTTGAGTGCGTAGAGGAGCATGAGACGCAAAGTTGATGGTTTGCCAGTTGGTGCGAATGTTTCTGAATAGTCCAGGCCCTGAATTTGGTTGAACCCCTGCACACAGAGTCTAGCCTTGTATTGGACAGGATCTCCATGGCACTCTAGCTTCATATTGTAAATCCAAGTAGTCTTCAGTGCATTTTTTGGGTCCGGGCCATCATATTCTTCTCACACACTAAGATCCTTGATGGAGTCCGGTTCAACGTCCATTTCTTCCATCCAATTGAGATGTTCATTGCACCGGAGTGCATCTTCATAGGACTTGGGCTTGTAAAAGTGGAAGAATCCGTACCTCTGCGGAGGTTTGAGCCTTGACCGGTCTTGTAGTGCCCGTACAATGGGTGCGACACGTGGCTGAACGTCTCAGCTGGTCTCCTGAAAGGTTGTGCAATTTGACTGCTTGGTGGCAGGGGGAGATGGCAAGCTTGCTTCTTCTGAGGAGTGACCGATTGACTTGTCTTCATCTGCTGAGCTGACGGAATTGTCTGATCTGTCTCAATAGTTTGTCCAAGGTACACAATGGTCGGGGCAATCTTCAGGAGGTGGTGTTGAATGGTCATTGTCTATCACGGATTCCACATTGAAGTTGGGTACGCTCATTCGCGGTGGAGTCATTTGCAAGAATCTGACATGCTTGGATGAGACAATAGAACCATGCTTAGTTAATATTCAATATGAGTGAAGGAGTTGATTGAAGCCTACTAATGTGCCTTCTTTGCCCTTTGCATCAAATTTAAATCCTCGCTCTCTTTTATTGATGAGGTAAATGCACGGGTTGCCAATGGGTTTCAGGAAGGATGAAGGAAGATCTTGACCATGTATCTTCTCCCAAGACATTTCCGTTTCAGCTTTCAGAGGGATATGATTCAACATCAAGCAGCACCCCTTGACCACCTCATGCCACACCGTAGATGGGAGACAACCGTCCTTGATGGTTGCTTGTGTGGATTAAATGATAGTGCGGTTAGCTTTCTCGGCTTGCCCATTGTGCTCCAGGTGATACGGTTCTGAAATGATGTGGGAGATGTGTTTGTCTTCAAGGAAGAAGGAAAGTTTCTTGTTGATGAATTCGTTTCCTCCATCAGTACAGACCTCAGAGGGATACACGCCTCAGCAATGTTGTTCTTTCTCAAGCAGACTGATGATAATATCAGCTGTCTTGTCCTTTGAAGCCATTTGGAATGCAGTGAGGTAGCCTGTAGCGTTGTCGACTAAAGACAGGATGAATTGGTGACCCAATTTGGAGGATGGTCGGATTGGCCCCATGAGGTCAAGATGTATCTTGTTGAAGGCTTTGGACAACCTTGTGGACAAGAGTTTGAAAGACAATTTTGTGATTGTGCTTTTGACACATTTGACACACTGGAAATCCAGTTTAACTTCACCGGGAATATGTTGAGTAAAAGAAGCAAGTCTTGATAGTGACGCATGTCCATATCTTCTGTGAATCTCAAGTAGGGTGTCCTCCGGCAAAGAGATAGTAGATGAAAAAACATTTTTTGAGGATGAAACAGCATTGAAAGAGGGTGTAGGTAGAGTGTAGAGATTGTCTTTGATCCGTCCACGTAGTACCACCTTACCAGCATGAGACACGGTGAATTTACTACAGGTTGAGGTGATTGAGCAACCCCTGCCTTTCAAAGCACCTGCACTGATTAAATTGATGGTTACATTGGGTATGTAGAAGGCATCACTGAGTTTGAGCGTGAGGTTGTCCCAACGGAGTATTGCAGTACCTCTCCCCTTTATTGGCAGGCTAGCTCCTTCTTTCCCCGTCTTGATAGGCTCACCGGAGTAGGGCTCCATCTTGCTAAAGAAACAACAGTTGTTGATCATGTGGACCGATGCTCTGCTATGGAGTAAGAACCATCAATTTGAATTGCTGTGTTTGATCCACTGATTGAGTAAGGCTGGGTAGTGAGCTGAATGCAACTCGGCCTTGGCTTTTGACCCACCCTTCTTTGCCTTCCATTTTTCTTGATTCTCTCTCCACCATTCAGGAGCTCCTTCAGGATGAAGGTGCAAACATTCTCCAGCTGAGTGATTCTTATCTTGGCTAGGATGATGGTAGCCTTTGATGCATCGCTTTGAGTTGGATCCTTTGGATGACACAGAGTGTGTGGCGGTTTTTCCTCCAAAAAGAGCAACATCACCCTTTGGTCTAGAGTTCAAAATAGAGGAATGAGCCATGGATTTGTTATTGAGTTGAGTGAGATGGTTGAGTACAAATTTGACCAAAACTTCCTTGTCAGAATGCATGATTTGCCTTTTGAAATTGTCCATGGAGGTTGGAAACTTGAAGAGAATGAGATATTCCAATATATCATTGGGTAGCTTGATACCAACCTCGCCCATCTTTTTGAGGCAGACCTTCACCTTTGTGATGAAATCCACTATATTGTTGGGATTGAATGAAAGGTAGAGAAGACTGTTGAAGAACCTGGCTCAATTTGATGCTTGAGATGATGCGTACTTGTGAATGATGGCCTTCCATAGGAGTTTGACCAAACTCCTGTTCTATGCCGTGACTGGGTTCTTGGGCGCTGTAAAGTCTAGTTTGGAGATTATAAGAAGCTTGAGTTTGTTGTTGACCGAGGTTTCCAACACAGAGATCTTGTTGTTCATGACTATAGTGCATCCTCTGACATCAAGCACCGCATCCATTTCATCCCTCCAGATTCCCTAATTGTCTTCTCCAAGCAAGGGAATTGTTTCAAGAGCAGTCTTGAGCATAGTTTGTTTGAAGGAGTCCATGGTGCCCGGTTAGGAGCATCTCTCAGTTGATTGTTCAGCGGTTGAGCTGAGTCTTGATAGGTCCCTTTGGCTTTTAACCGTGAAGAGACAATGAGGTTTGAATTGACAACTGAGCTGAGAGCTAGAGACAGATCAGAACAAGAATAGGTGAGAATATGAAGAAAGAAACGCAGAGCACATTTGAAAGGAGACACAAACAGGAAAAAAAGACTGCAACAGTCATTATCTGAGACAAGAGTTGGAGGGACTGATCAATTGAAGGATTCTTGGGTTTGAGGTGTGTGTTCAGATGAGCACTCTACAATTGTGCGGGAGGTAAGTCTTGAGTTGACAAGAGAGGATTCGAGACAAGAGAAGGATGAATGATGAATCTAACCAGGCATGATTTCAGGCAGTGAGCAGTTGATTGCGGAAAGTTGAAGGATAGAATAAGAGACAAGAACAACAAAAGAAAGGAAGAAAAAAAGAATAAGAAAAAATAAAAGAAGGATAGTGGCAGTCTGGTGGTTAATGATGATTTAGTTGAGGTTGATGACAATTCTGGTCAATGATGATCTGGTTGATGATCTGGTCAATGATGATCCCTTTGTAGGGTTGCGTACAATGAGTGAGGTCTATGAGTTGAGTACCTGGGGGATTGTGATTGATTGTGACAGTCGCGTCAGGTGATACTCCACAGTCATGTGACGGATGAGACTTCACTGTTGTGAAATCTCAGCAATGAGACACCACTGCCATGAAATCCCAACAGATAGTAGTCAGCTTTGATGTATTTATTCAGCATTCTAAATTCTCAAACCATTCTTGATTTGTCATTATGCCAAGCTATAATCACTTGTGTAGTGAAATCTACTTGTTCATTATGTCCTACTTTACTTAGAATGTGCAGGTATATTAATTCCTGGATGCAATTTTCAAGGGCAGCTCTTGTTTTTTGGCTAGAAGGGTAAGCAGGTTTCCCAAGATTTGGAGGATAAGGATTTTTAATGGTTTGGGTGAGAATTGTGTCATTTCCTTTAATATTAACAATAGGGTTATTCTCAATGCAAAAAGCATTTTAATTTTCAAAGCAGACTTGGAGAATATACTGTTTTTAGTCTTCACTGAGCTGGGAATTCAAAGCTGCTTGGGAGAAGTATTCTTGGTTGAAAGTCTCCAAGTGTTTCTCATAGATGGAATCAGAAGTATGAGCATTAACATGGCATACTTGGAACTCCTTGTTCCATTTTCCTCCAAAAGTAAATTATCTAGCCTTAATTTGGAACACATCTATTCAAAGAGAATAATTTCCTAAAATGAAGTACTCACATACTCCATTTTGTAGTACTACAAATTTGATTTTCAGTTTAAGTAATTGTTGAGAGTGAGGGAACATGATATCTGTTGTCCATACTCAAATAGCTTTTAAGCATGAATCACAACTGCTGAAATTAGCTTGTGGTACTGGAAGCAGGTTTTTTCTCCATTTTGGATCATGTTTTCCCCAATAGGATGATCAAAAACAAGAGCAAAAGGCTCCACTATCTAGAATTAGCTTAACTGGAGAACCTGGGATTAGACCAGTAGCATAGCAAGTTTTACAAGAAGTGTAACTTTTGACAGAAGAGGGTTTGAGACTCATGGTTTTAGCTTCAAAAACATGGTGAATCTTCATTTTGAGATTCCATTGTTGGGGCAAGTTAGAATCATCATGGACAGAGTTTATTCTAATTGAGGATTCTACATTCCCTTCAATAACATTGATGGGTCTAGTAATCATGAGCTCAAATTCAGATATTGAACCATCAGTGTCATCAAGTTGAGGTTCAGGATTATTTTCATACTCTTCTCCTTCAATGGGATCAATCCTTCTCCTGGGTTGAGGACAATCAGGTCTTACATGCCCCTTCTGGTTACAGTTCCAGCATAACTTTTACTTTTTTTTCTGAAGTCTTCTTGAATTCCAAGTTTGGTGTGGAAGAATCCTTTGTTTTAGTGTTTTATTCTTCTTTAGTCTTGGTGCTGAGGTCCTCTGGTTTGTTAGTTCTGTTTTCAAGACCATTCATATAAATAGTTTCTTCTAATATACCAATGAGAGTAGAGAGGTAAGAATCCAAAGGCATTCTACATTTTACACTGTGGATAAGGTTTCCATGAAATAAGTTAAGGAGCCTTTCATTAATATGGTCTTTGTCAGAATTAAGGTAGAAGCAATCCAACATCCTCTTTTGTTCTTGAAACCATTTTTTAGGTTTATCCTTGGAGAGATCAAACAATGAATTTTCAAAGGTATTAATCATCTTCCTATTCCAAATTCTGGTTCCAAACTGGTCTTCAATCAGTCCTTTCCAAGAATTGCAAGATTGAGATCCTACTTCTTCCCTCTTGTTAATGAACCAATCTAGGGCTACTCCTTCAAATTATCTGGGAAACCTTACTCCTGCTATAGTATCTGGCAATTCATAAGAAGCAAGAGTATGGTAAATGAATTTGATGAATCTGAAATGGTTGAAATCTCCTTCTCCTGAGAATTAAGGCCATTAAGTTAAAGGGGGAAAGAGCTTAAGGGCTTGTTCCACTTCAGGAGTTGGACTGGGTCTGTAAGATTCATTCTTACAGTTGCAGTTTTATGGGGTAGGTTAGGAGTAATAATCATTCTGATAGAATTTGCTTCTTCTAAGTTGACCAGGGAGGGACCAGTTTCATTGAATTTAAGGTTCCAAAGGTCATTCTTAACCATTGCTAATTCTTAATCAATCTTATTGCTCAGCACGTATTGTTTATTAACTAGGTGAGCAGAAGGGGTATCAGTTTTGTTCTTCAATTCTCCTTTAAGTACTTCAATGGAGAAGAGAATTTCTTCTTGCACTGAAGAGTAAGTGATGATTATATTTTTATTCATGGATACTTTATCCATAATGATATCATCGTTCAATTTTTTGATCTATAACTCAATGGTCTAAAGATGGGCAGCTTGATTGTGGATTACTTTGTTAAAACTTTGAATGACCTTACCCAATTGGTTATTAATATTGTCTAAATTTCTGCTTAAGATGTTAAAGTTATGAAAAGAATTGGTAGAGAAAGGATTAAAGATGGGTGTAACATCTTTATCTGATTGTGATACACTTTCTTCAACTTCTGAGCTAAAGATATTATATTGTCCCAATCTTTGTGATTCCTCATCTTTTGGTGACTGGAATACCTCATCTTTTTGGGGTCTTTTCCCTTTAAATTTGCTAATTGGTCCCAAGGATTCCAATTCTCCATGTATTTTTATACCTCCTTCCTGGGGATCAGTTTCTGAAGAGCTATCTTTGAGCGTTTGGCCTGTGATATGGCCTTTATCATGGCTGCCATATCTTCTTGGGCTTGGGCCGATTTGTAGGCCTCCCAATAACTCACATGGTCCTTTACTAGAATCTTTATTTTGGAATCCTTGGCTGAGTCCAACTAGGGTGGCATGGGCAGAGATGTAGCCACCAGGGATAACTCTCTGCATGAGGGAGACTTCTCCAAAAATTTATTGGTTTAGTTGGATGGTTTGGGCGCTGGATGGTCTAGTGGTACTTATGTCACAGGTTTGATTCCCCTCATTGTGCTTGCTATTGGCACTCTTATGAGCACGCGTTCCCCCGGGCAAAGTTTCATAGGAAGGGCTGTTCTGGTTGTGTGGGTGTTGGGCCTGTTTTTTGAAATAGTACAAAAATAGGTAATTTTTTGTCAAATTTTTCAAAAAAAAGGTAAAGAAAATATTAATAAAATTATATATATATATTTTTAATTAAGTTAAGCTTACTCAAAATTAATGACAATGGTACTATGGCTTTGCTGAGGTTGAAAGAGTCCTTTTTTGGAAATAAAAGGGGTTCCTGACAAGTACCAATGTGGTATTTGCTCAAGTCCAAAGATCCATGGTCTGAGCGGCTTTCCAAGAGGTCTTTCTCAATAAAATCAGCAAGGGAAAATTTTCTTTCCACTTAAAAAAAATAAAAAAAATTAATTTATTTCAATTTTATTAATTGTTTTTTCTTAATTTGTTTTGGATTTTTATCTATTTTGTCAAAAAAAATAATTTTTAAAAAATATTATAAGCTTACTTTCTTCTTTATTAAGTAAATAGAGCGTATCAGAGTTTGCAAACACACCATTAGAACCTGCCAATTTTTTTGACCTAACCCGCCATTTTTAATGGTTTGTTTCTGAAATACACATACCCCCTAACTGGTGTATTTCAAAATGGCGGGTTTCATGAAAATGGAAGATTTCAAACATCAAACCTGCCATTCAACCCACCATTTATGCATCATCATCCATCCACCATCAATCACATCTAAAACACCCATCCACATAATCAAATCCATACCAATCCCATCTCCATTGCTTCAGGCACATCTCATCTCCATTGCTTCACATCTCTATTGCTTCACATCTCTATTGATTCACATCTCCATTGCTTGACATCTCCATTGCTTCACATCTCCATCTTCAAAAAAAACCCATCATCATCTGTTCACCCCAAATCAAATCACCATCTTTCTCAACATGTCCAATCAAAATTCCCGCCAGCAAGTTGAAAATGCAAAAAAGCTGACTGAACTTTTGTTAGTATTTGACTGCGATTCAGACTCCAATTCAGACTCTTATTTGGAATCAACTTGGTTGGCTTTGAATGCTCTATCACAAAAGCAATACATGGTTCCAAGAAGACAAAATCTCCACAAACCTATGTATGAAAGGCAAAAGCTTCATCTCCTCCCCAACTTAAGCTTCCAGCAACTTTTCAAAACTCTATTTCCTTCATTCATAAAACTTTTGGAGATGATTGAAGACCACCACATCTTCCAGAAAAATGCTCAGAATCCTCAGCTCAATTCAGCTATCCAAATGGCTTTTGCTCTTTGTAGATTGGGATCAAATGGAAATGGAGCAGAAATTCATCAATTGAAAATATATTCTCAGTTGGTTATGGAAACATTGACTCATACACCAAAAGCGTCATGATTTCTATCCTATCTTTCTGTTGCTCAGTCCTGTCTTTTTTTTTGGTTGTTCAACCAAGAATCCTAGGCTGACTCACTCCATTTTTTTTTATTTTTTTTATTAGACAAAAATCACCCAACACCTCACCCCACAACACCACCCACCTCACCCCACCAAACCAACGGTCCAATATCCTCCTCACCCACCACCTCCTCCGCACCCACCACCTCCTCTTTACCCACCACCACCTACTCACCCACCAACACCTCCTCACCCACCACCATCTCCTCACCCACCATCTCCACCTCACCCACCACCTTTGGCACCCCTGGTAACCTCTCCTCATCCTCCTCCTCATCCTCCCCATCATCAGAAGCTAAACAATTTGTCCATGCACCTCCAGTCACCTTCAGGTCCTCAGGTAAGCTACCCCCCTCCTCTTGATTGTCCTCTTCCCTCCATCCTAGCTGACTCCTTCCTCTTGCTTGCTCCTTCACCACCACCCCCTCCTTGCTTGCTTGCCAGGCCCACCACCGGCCCCCACCACCTTGCTTGCCAGTCCCACCACCGCCCCCCGCCTTGCTTTACAGCCCCACCACCACTCCCCCCTCCTTGCTTGCTTGTGTTAGAATCTGAATCACTTTCTCTCTTTCATTTTCTCTCATAGATGTTCTCTGATTCAATCTCAATAACTTTTTCTGGATTTTCAATTGTTGTGTGCACACTGTTGGTGCGTTATTTGTTTCATGACCTGTTTTTCACTGCTTTCTTTTCTGTCTCCCACATGTCACCTACTTGCCTCAGCGTCCTGTGCAGACACTTTAATCTACAAACCTTGAAACCACACTCCCGATCCACCTTTGGCTAATCAACCTCAATCAAGGACTGCTGTCGCTAAAACATCTATGAATTGACCAAGAACTACACCAAACTATTGGAACGCAACAAACGGCTTACCTTGACACTCAATGGACAACCATATCCAATCCCGGAAGCTAGTCTGATCTCAGTAAGATTGAGTCCTTCAACTCATCAATAAATCCAAACTCATCTGTTTCCTATCTAGATCTCTCAAGGCGCTCAGGGAAACCATTGTTGACTGTTGTTCTGGCCTGTCCTTTCATCTACTCTGGCTTATCTCTCTCCTGTCTCAACACAACTTCACTCCTCAAGCTCAGCCAGTTTAGATCCCTGTTTTTTGTTTTCTATTTTTTTACTCCTTGTCTTATTTCCTTATTTCTGAGAAGAGTCACACTCATGAGTATTTTTCTGAAATTGAACTAGTCTGGTCTTGGTGACCAATCCAAATTCTCTCATGGTTAAAAGCCCATCTGCTCGGAATTGACTGACCAGGATCATCATCAATGCCAGGAACAGGGGGGGAACCATCCATGAATTACAAGGCTCTAGCCATCAAATCATTAATTGAATCAATGCCTCTACTCAACGCCAAAAATTATAGCCTGTGGAGGAAGAAATTTGAGAAAATTTTCAAACTGGGGGGCGTATTCACTATCATGGACAATCCTGACAAGTCAATACGACTAGATGAAGAGATCAATCAGGAATTTGTGGCTCATTTAATGGCAAAATTGGACTCCGTCACTTATGACAATGTAATTGACAATTTCAACAAAGAAAATGCCAAGCTTATCTGAATTTCTACTCAAAACCACTTTGCTTCGTCTCAATACGCAAACAGGGCCAGGGTCTTCAACGGATTTCTGCACCTAGCCATGGAAACCAACATAGACGCTTTTGTCACCGCCATCAAGGTTTATCTCAAGAAGATGACTGAAGTAGGCATCAAAATTCCCTCCGAAATCATTGCATACCTTGTTCTGTTCAAATTTCCTCCTACAATGCACAACATGAAGTCTCAAATCATGCATGCAACCAGTGAAATGAAGATTTATATTGTACTCAGTCACCTTATCCAGCATAAGAATGAGGTGATTTCTCAAGAGGACCACGCTGAACCTGTCAATGTAGCTCTGTATTGGGGCCCCAGATGCGAGAACAGTAAACATAACCCAGCCCTTACCTCCCATACTGCCAGTTCCTTCTGGTTTGAGTTTCCAGAACTCAAACCATCAAACCATCACAATCGAGGGAAGAAATCAAAACAAAAGCAATCAGAAGAGGCTCAGTTTTACTCATTAATTTGCAGGATGAGTACCGACACCAAGATCCTCTCAAACCAATTCATCCTTGACTTGGGTTTCTCAGTACACACAATCACAGACAAAGACCTATTTAAAAAAATTCAACTTGGAGATCAGCTTGGAAATATACAAACTGGCAAGAAAGACGCCAGGATAACAATACAAGGGACTAGAGAGGCCTCAATTGCTACCAAGGACTCCTTCATCACGTTATCTGAAGCCATATGGGTGCCCAAGTCAACTGTCAACCTCATATCCCTAGGAGCTCTCATGATCAAAGGCACCTTACTCAATGTCAACCTGATGTCTCACCGAGTGCCTTCCACCTACACAAGAACGGTTGGACTATCCTGTCAGGAACTATCAGCAACAATCTCTTTGTCATAGACATGTTGTCTGAAGATAAGGCCGCCTATTACTCCTCAGCCAATCTCATGAACATTCATTGCTCACTAGGACACGCCAGTCTGGGAAGAATGGAGAAGTTCCTCAAATACACCATTCCTTCTGCCAACAAGGACGCCTTTGGGTGTCTTAGCTGTGACATGGCCAAAATCACTCGGAAGTCCTTCTCTCTTCAGCAAAGAACGGCTTCAAGATGCTTTGATAAAGTCCATCTCAATCTGATAGGTCCAATCAATCCCACGTCAAAAGGTGGGTTCAAATACATTCTCAATCTGATTGACTCCTACTCAGGATATCTCGCCTGTTTTCCTCTCAAAGCAAATAGAAACATGGCCAACACAATAATCTTTGTCATTGAAAACCAACATTGAAAGACAAATTGTTATCCAAAGGAAGTCTGTTCCAAAGGAGGTGGCGAATTTGTGAATTCCAAACTCCAAGCTAACTATTGAGCACATCAGATCAACCAAATTGTCAGCAAGCCGTATCACTCGCAACATAAAGGCAGGGTGGAGCAAGCTAATCAAACAGTTATCAAGGCTGCTAGAGCTACTATCTATGACTCTGGACTACCAAAATCATGTTGGCACAAGGTTATAAATGGGTGCTGTCTCATGCTGAATCAAATAACTAAACAGAAAGGTGAAGACTCTCCCTGGATGAAACTGCACAAGAAAGAATTACCCAAAGATTACATCAAGCCCATAGGTTCCTATCTCACTTATAAACTCAATCAGACCAACATACAGTCTAAATTAGATGAGAAAGGAGCATCAGGAATTCTAATTGGTTTCAACCCTCAAATTCTCTCTTATAAGATAATAAACTCATCTGGAAGAATAATTGATACGAAGCATGTCATCTTCAATGATCAGAAACCCATTAAGATCTTTGATGAACACAATTCCTCAGAATCTTCCAAATACCCTTCAATCTCCTTGTTGTCAAACCCTTCAAACCCAATCCAAACACCAGCGGCTCAAGATTTTCACAAAATCAAAGAGGAATCGCCAAGTGAATCCTCTGAGACAGAGAGTGACAACAATCCCACCGACAAAGCGTTGGTGGAACGCAATCTTTGACCCATTCTGCAAAATTGGGACAAAATTGCCAAGCCGGATTGATATGGGTTCTTCTCAGATAAGATACCCAAAAACCTACAAGAAGCAATGCAAATTCCTCACTGGTGGG
Source organism: Puccinia polysora (assembly GCA_025617555.3). NCBI lineage: Eukaryota > Fungi > Basidiomycota > Pucciniomycetes > Pucciniales > Pucciniaceae > Puccinia > Puccinia polysora. The sequence continues at coordinate 29,219,960 of CM062638.1, read as the reverse complement.
AATCGGCTGCTAAAGAATTCTCCAAAATTGAAGATCAAGGCGTATGGGAAGATGCAGAAGACAATGAGGTCACCAACCCGCTTAATGCTGTACCCTTCTTCAATATCAAACTTAACTCTCATGGAAAACAAAAAACCTACAAAAACAGAATATGCGTTCAAGGATTCAGCCAGAGATATGGTCTTGACTACCTCAAAAAGTACAATCCGACTGGTAAAGTTGCTTCACTACGAGCAGTTCTCACCTATGCTGCCAACAAAGGTCTTAAGCTCCTACAACTTGATTTTAAAGGTGCGCTTCTGCATTCCAAACTGGAAAAACAGGTCTTCATCAAAACTTCATTTGGTTGCAATTGCAAGTCCAAATACCTTTGACTCAAGAAATCCCTGTATGGACTTAAGCAAGCGCCTCAAAACTGGTACCAAATGTTAAGCAACTGGATCAGGTCTCAAGGATTCGCCAAATTGGAGTGTGATCCATGCTTGTACATTGAGAAGGATGGTAATTCCGCCGTGTTCTTGCACATTGATGACCTGCTAGTAGCTGGAGAGGTAGATTGCTTCAAAGAGGCTTTCCTCACCAAGTTCAAGAACTCATCAGCTCACAAACCCAACACTCTCCTAGGAATGAAAGTTTTTCAAAAAGATGGGCTCATTCAACAGTCTTTACCGCTACATATCAAGAAAGGTTTGAGTGAAATGAATTTAATCAACTGTCAACCTGCCTCCACTCCTCTCACCCCCGGTCGCCATCTACTGCCAGCTAACAATGATGACCATCAAAAATTCCTAGATTTGAACGTCAGCTATTGCTCTCCAATTGGTTGCCTGAACTTCATTGCAGGCCTTGCTTTTCCCAACATCAGCTTTGCCATGTCCTGCCTGGCGAGACACTTCAAGAAGCCTGGTTTGAGACATTGGAACAAGGTCTGCCACGTGTGGAAGTATCTTGCCCAAACCAAAGACCTAAGTCTGACTCTTGGACACCATTCAATCTTGGATTGACTCATCTGCTTCAGCAACGCCACCTGGGGTGACAACCCTGTGTCAAGAATCTCTCAAAGTGGGTTTATCTGCTCCTTCAAAGGAAGTCCATTGTACTGGACCAGTTGAAGACAAAAAAATATCACCCACTCATCCACAGAATCCAAGTGCGTGGCTCTATCCAGCTGTCACCTAGAAGCCCGCTGGTTACACAGCTCATTGAGGAAGTATATCAAACCAAGTTCAAATGTCCACTCCATCTCATTGACAACAAAGGTTTGGATGATAAGATCAAAAAGTTTGGATCAATCTCTAAGGCAAAACACATCAACCTCAAAACCAACAGCCTCTGTAATGACCTAAATGATGGCCTTATTGAACTCAAGCTGGTTCCCTTTCTCTTGATTACAGCGGATGCCTTGACTAAAGCATCTAACAAATCCTCCACAAATTGGCTTGTAAATGCTTTCAGTTCTTTATTTCATTGATTGATGACTTGAGAAGGGCTGTTAGAATCTGAATCACTTTCTCTCTTTCATTTTATCTCATAGATTTTCTCTGATTCAATCTCAATTAATGTTTCTGGATTGTCAATTGTTGTGTGCACACTGTTGGTGCGTTATTTTTTTTGGAACATGTTTTTCACTTCTTTCTTTTCTTTCTCTCACATGTCACCTACTTGCCTCAGCATCCTGTGGGGACACTTCAATCTCCAAACCTTGCAACCACACTCCCAATCCACCTTTGGCTCATCAACCTCAATCAAGGACTGCTGTCTCTAAAACATCTAAAAATTGACCAAGAACTACACCAAACTATTGGAACGCAACAAACGGCTTACCTTGACACTCAACGGACAACCATATCTGATCCTGGCAGCCAGTCTGATCTCAGTAAGATTGAGTCCTTCAACTCATCAATAAATCCAAACTCATCTGTTTCCTATCTAGATCTCTCAAGGGGATCAGCAGAAAACATTTTTGACTGTTTTTCTGGCCTGTCCTTTCATCTACTCTGGCGTATCTATCTCCTCTCTCAACCCAATTTAACTCCTCAAGCTCAGCCAGTTTCAATCCCTGTTTGTTGTTTTCTATTTTTTTACTCCTTGTCTTATTTCCTTATTTCTGAGAAGAGTCACACTCATGAGTATTTGTTTGAAATTGAACTAGTCTGGTCTTGGTGACAACCCAAATTCTCTCAGCTTGCTCCTTCACCACACCCCCCTCCTTGCTCACTTTCTGGCCCCACCACTGCCCCCCACCACCTTGCCCACCACCTTGCTTGCCAGGCCTACCACCGCCCTCCCACCGTGCTTGATAGGCCCACCACTGCCCCCCCACCTTGCTTGCCGGGCCCACCACCCCTGCTGGCCCCCCCACCTCACTTGTCTGGCCCACCACTGCCCCCCCTCCTCACTTGCCGGGCCCACCACCCCTGCTGGCCCCACCTCTGCACCCGCCTCCTTGCTTGCCCGCTGGCCCCACCTTGGCCTCACCTTGGCCCCCCCCCTCCTTGCTTGCCCGCTGGCGCCACCTCGCCCCCCCCTCTTGATTGCGGCGGACCCACCACTGCCCCCCCCCACCTTACTTGCCGGGCTCACCACCCCTGCCGGCCCCCCCACCTTGCTTGCTGGGCCCACCACCCTCCCCACCTCTGCCCCCGCCTCCTTGCTTTCCCAAGGGCCTCACCTCAGCCCCCACTCCTTGCTTTCCCACCGGCGCCACCTTGGCCCCCCCCTCCTTGCTTGCCTGCCGGCGCCACCTTGGCTGTCCCCCTCTCAATTTCCACGGCCCACCCACCTCCCCCTTGTGTTGGCCCTGCCCCCCCCCCCCCTTGGAAGCCCCCCCCATCAATGCCTGCCTGCCCAGCCAACCAACCCCCCTCCCTCCCTGGTTCCCGGGCCCTGCCTACCTGGCCCCAGGCCCAACCCAACACAAACCCAACCCAAAGGCCTGGCCTGATTCCCTCACACCCTGGTAAGGTTTTTTTTATTTATTTTTATTTATTTTTTTTTTGGGTGCTGATGTGATGTTTTTCTTTTTTTTCTTTTTTTCTTTTTTTCTTTTTCATTTTTTTTTGTACAGTTTTTTTTTTGGTGATCACGTTTCTGGTGAACTTGGGATCAAGTCCAGGTTTTGTTTCATTTTTTTTTTGATTCAATCTTCTTTCACCAATGATGTCCATTTGGCTGACTGTTATTTTTTTCAATCCCTCAACTGCTATTGGTGAATGTCCAATTCTTCTCCCACCCTCCTCAAAATGTTACACAAAAAATCAAATCCCATCTTGTTCCTCATGCCAATCTAAGTATAGGATTGTGAGGGAACAAGATGGAACAAGATGGCTTGAAAAACACACAGAGCGGTGGGAAGAGTAGGGCTGCTTGCCAAAAAAGACTTCAATCCCTCTCAAAATTTTACACAAACAATCCAATCCCATCTTTTTTCCCACCCCAAGCTAAGTATAGGATTTGGAGGGAACAAGATGGAAGGAGATGGCTTCAAAAACACACAGAGAGGTGGGAAGAGTAGGGCTTCTTGCTGAAAGAGGATTTCTGAGTATTCCTTTTAACTTGCAGTTCAAACCAGGAAATCAAATGGACAAATTATTGAAATCACGGATGAATATCAAGTATCTGATGGCCAATTTGTTTTTCCTGACCTGGGCTTTGGAATTACTTCAAGCCAAAATGTGTTTTCAAAATGGTTTGAGCAGCCAATAAGTACAAGCACGGTACTTTTCCTGTTGTGGAGACTGCCACTCATAAAAGAATGGCAATGTCAATGCAAATCAACAAAACAACTAGAAACAATTGCAGGGAATTGGGGAGTGGGAAAATATACTCCAGGAAAAAAATATAAATAAAAAGAAAAAACATCTTTTTATTGGTGGGGTTAAAAATATTCTTAAGAATTGTTGTAATCAAAAATGATTTTTTTTCTTTTTAAGTTTTTCATCACAGCAAACATATTTACAAGACCAGCATTTGAGTAATCTGCTTTAATTCATCTACTTTTCTGCCCCTACCAATGTATGCTGCAGCCATTGACCAATTATTGTTTTTTCTGATGCAAGTTTTTCCCTCTCCATTTGCAGTTGCGCTTGCTGTCAATCCTTCTCCTTTTCCTCTTTTTGAAACTCTAGCTCAGCCTGTTTCAACTTCCACTCAGCATCCCATTTTTGCTGATGAGCCAAACTCTTGGCTTTTTGCTTTTGAAAATCAATAGCCACTTGAAAATCCCACTTCTCCTTTTTAAAATGATGTTTTTCAGATTCAATTTGCAATTTCACTGTTTTTCAGAGGGGAAAGGAATGAGCTTGATTTTGAAAGCAAGGAGAATCCAAGAGGCTTACTTGAATCTTATGGAAATGGAGGCCTTTTGCTTTCCCTTTGCAGAGGAGTTTTGTGTGGGAAAATCGTTGCTCTCATTTGAACAGGATGTTGGAGGCCAAATTGGCTTGAGTTTTTGGCCATTCAGCAATGGATGAGCCTGTTTCTTTCAAATCTAAATCAGTCAGTATTAACTGGAAATAAGAGAAAAGAACTTGGTTCCTTACTTGAGCTGATTTTGATGGCAATGGTGATAGGGGAATGACATCCTCCCCATTGGCCAATCTTTCAGTTCTTCAATCCCAGGAAGAGAGAAATGCAAAGAAGGAGGGGAGGGGTCCAAGGTTGGGTTTGAATCCAAAATTAACGCGGAAGTGGACATGATTGGAGCTGATTGCGTTTGAATATCCTCCTTGGCATTGGATGGGGGCCACTCAAAGGGTCTTTTGGGATCACCATTGCTAGGCTGAGCATCCCCATCCAAGTCTACAGTGTCAACTGAATTGGATTGTTGGGCATCAAAAGCAGCTAGGGGGTGATGTTGGCCTTCTTTCCAAAGATTTCATCCATTTGTATATAAAAAGGATAAATGTAGCTCAACTTATCAACCACCAATTTGATTCCCTTGGCTTTTTCAGAGTTGGTGATAGCAAAGCCAGTGGAGATTGACATGGAGTGGGCCTTTTTTTACTTGGTTTTATAATTCTTGAATCACTCCTTCATCTTTTTGGATGACAGATCCAGCCTACCTTTTGTTTTATTCTTGAGTTCATTTGCCATCAGGATATTACCATTGAACTTAGAGGATGGAGTTTGGCCAACGCGTGTTTCATTGTTGGATCCAAAGAAAGAATTGTAGTTGGACCAAATTTTGAGCCAGTTTACCAGTATCATGTGATCAACTCTCTTGGGATGACTTGAGCCTTTTGAAGCTGATGGGGGAGGATTGTTGGATGTTGAGTTCCTGGGGGATGTTTGCTTTGGTCCATTGGATTGTTTAGTGTAATTGCAGGGGAAGGATTGATGAGGGGCCATTTAAAAATAGTAGGAGGGATGAAGGGATGAAGGGCTATGAGAGTGTTTAAGTGGCAAGAGTGATGATGTGATGGGAGGATGAGAGTGATGAAGCAAAGAGAATAGGAAGAGATGAGAGTGATGAAGTGAAAAGAGGGATGAAGCAATGAGAGTTAGGATGTGATGAAAGCAATAAAGTGATGAAAGTGATGAAGTGATGAGGATAGTGATCCAATGAGAGTTAGCTGGATGTGATGAAAGCAATAAACAGATGAGAGAAATGAAGTGATAAGGATAGTGATCCAATGAGAGTTAGCTGGATGTGATGAAATCAATAAACAGATGAGATTAATGAACTGATCAGGATATTGATGTGATGAGAGTTAGCTGGATTTGATGAAAGCAATAAAGTGATGAGAGTGATGAAGGGATGAGGATAGTGATGAAGGGATGAAGAGCAATGAATCAATTTTTTTTTCCAATGAGTTTGGAGTTAGAAGGAGGTGGGAAGCCAGGGGTGGATGACGTGAAAAGTTGGTGGAAGCCTTCACATACTTTATTAGAATAAAACCCACTTATTTCCAGGCAACTCTGACACGTGTGATGTGAAACAAGTGGGTATTTATGATTTTTAATGGCGGGTTTGAAATGGCAGATTTGGTTTGAAACCTGTCATTAAAAAATGGCGGGTTTGCTTAACTCTGCTATGCCCTAATGAAGTAGTTTTTGATATTTGATCCAGGCCTTATGTTACCTGAGTAAAGAGTTGAAGTTTATATGTCTCTCAAGGTCTAACTCCTTTTCTTTCTGCTTTTCTTGGTGGAAAAATATGAGTTTTTTGTGCTGCTGTTCAGGGTTTAAAGCATACAAACAATTAGGTACAGGAACACATGGATTGGCTTCTCTATTTTTTTGAGAAGATTCAAGTAATAATTAATTGATTCTTGGTTTGTCTTAAGATCCACATTAAAAAGAAAAAAATGATGATAAGTATTTTTACTTATTTTTACATAGAATATCTGGTTCAAAGAAATTGTTTAATTAAATATTAATTATTCAGGGATATTTGCTGGCGAGGACCCCATTTTTCAGCTAACTGATACCAGGAAATTTGCAGTCATTTAGCTACAACAAGTGATATTGGTGTTGGAACAATAATAATTCCAAGAAAATAGGTAAATGGCTCTGAAATAGTGGTAAAATAAGAGCAAGTGCAAAGTTTGGAGTTTGGTTTGGTTAAGATGGTTTAAATATATTTTTAAAGAGAGGCCACAGTATGTGCAAAAAAGGGGATCTTTATTGAAACAACCTCTCTTCAAGGGGTTCTTTGAACCATGTAAAGACCTTGGGATAATGAGGTCCTAAGTCATTGCTCAAAAGGGGTTTCCTCAAGGGTAATGGGTGTAATGGCTGTCTCACAGCAATTATTCCTGGAGGAAAAAAGGAGATAACTAACTAATTTAAGCAGAAACTCCAAGATACATGCAGAAATTGACAGATTGAAAGGGTCACAGGACAATTGGTGGGGTTTTTGCTGATATTCTTCAATGGAATTAATGATGGGGTTAGAATTAATAATTATACTATCAGAATTAGGCAATAAATCACTTTTTTATCATTCATAAACACTTGATCATGGATGGAAATGGGTCTGGATCAATTATTTAAAAATTACTGGTGTTTAAATCATCCAAAAAGGGATGTATATCTCCATTTTTGGGGTAAAAGGACCTTCCCAGGGCATGTAGAGAGGGTTTTGATTGTGGGCTAAGGCTAGAAGACTCGCCAGGGCTAGTTGGGCACTTATCCACTGCTCTGTAAATCAGCTGGACCTGTCTGTGTCATATTTATGGGTGAAATAATTATCGGAATCTGTTTGAATGTCAAATTGTTATTTTTACAGTTCTGGCATATTTCCTAATTTTTTATTAGCTTATTTTGAGTGAAATCTTCATGAGTGGGTATTTATAGATTCTAAGCCATTTTCTGATCATGTTGGTAATTCTTGATAATTTTTAGGGGATGTTTTTGATATTTTTTGTGGTTCATAAAGATTTGATAATAACATTTAAGTGACAACCTTTATTATTATTTTCCCCAATTTGTCTGTCTTATATTTTGAATTTCATAATTTTTATTTAATTTTCAGAGGTTTAAGAAATCCCTCTATCCGTGAGTCGGGTTGTTACATATGCATGATTTTTAAATGCAGTTTGTAGCCTGTTCCTGCTGTACCTGGCTTGTCAGGAGAGGTGCAGTTATTTTTGACGTGCACATACTTGAAAGCTGCGTGCAGGACTCCAGAATCCGCGGCCAGCAGCATTTTGCATGTGGGTTTCTTGACAGGGGCCTTCATATTGAGTTTCAGGCGCGTGTACCCTTTCTGTATGGATACAGGGCTGCGTTCAGGAATTGCAACAGAACACAAATGCCGCTGTAACTCCTAAAATATCCAAAACACCTCAATTCTGAGTGGATTTTATGTGTAAAACCAATACATGAAATTTCATGTGAAATATTAAATTTGCCAACAAAGTGCCATAGTGATGCCGTGGCCTTTTGGTAATTTCCCTTTTTAATTATTTCAAAATACAAGGAGTTGTAGTCAAGGGTGGGGTCAGTGAGTGACTCTACCTTACTTTGGGTGACAAATACAAATATGCAATGATATTCTAGGATTTCTCACTTGTATTTTTATTTTCATTATTATTATTATATTTTTTGCATTATTTTTTTATTTTGAGTCCACTTTGACATGTTGCTCTGTACAAGTAGCAAGCTGACATTACTGAGGAAAAAATCTGAAGTAAAAGGACTTTTCCATTGAAGTTAATCTAAGTTTTTAAAAGAATTACTACATAAAACCTGATCAATTTCCACTCTAGTTAGGAATTGCAATGCTGAAACAAATATAAAGAAAGATAAGACTAAACCAGGTGATATCATTGAAGAAAAAGAATAAAATAAAAAAATCCCAACACTAAAATGCAAGGATACAACAAGGCAATGAAATGCAAATATGGGAGATGAATGAGCTTATTTTGTGTTTGAATGAAAAATTCAAACTGAGTCCCAGGAATCATAGGGCCTGTCTATTTAAAAAGAGTGATTACGATTGGCTCTAAAAGGTGCATGGTTCAATGTTGGCCAGAAATGGATTAGGATTTTAGCTAGGTTTGAATTGCATAGCTTACTGGAAAATAAGTGCAAGGGTGCAAGCCCATGTGTAGATTTAGTTGGTGCTATTTTTAGGTGATATTTCAAAGTGAAAGTTTTATTTTGAGTGATTAATGAGTTACCAGAAACAGAATTTTCCTTGCTTTTTGTGAAAAAATTAGTAAGCAAAATGCATTTACTAATTAGCATGCTTTTTTTTACACTATTAGACTGAGGTATACAATAATGAAGAGAGGGGATATTTTGAAGATGATTCATGAAAATAACCCTCAATTTTTAGGAGTGGAATGGGGCCATTAATATTTTTTTTTTCTTCCAGAGAATTTTTGATGCCTTTGAGCTCTAGCAAGCTTAACTTCTAGATGAAGGATGAGAAACCTGTTGATATATGTACAGTTTCTAAGGAAGCTTTTAGAATAATTTGAATGAACCATTAATTGTCTCCATATACCCTTACACTCTTGGGATCCTCCATTCTATCTGAGCACTTTGAAATATTGCTGATAAAACAATGAAGAGATTGATAAATTGGGAGGTTATCTTTGAGGATAAATGCAATCAGAAAAATAGGTGCGTATGGAGAAAGGAAGAATGCATCAAAACATTGAAGAGCTCAGATTTTCAAGACACAAGTGTAGTTCAAGAGTAGAAAAGAAAAAATTGGAGAAGAGGCAGAATTTATAGAGTTCAGAATTAAGGAAGAGCATTTTAATAAAGTAGTGACCATGAAATCATCAGAAAATGATTGGATTAAACACCATCAATAGGGTAAAATGAGTAATCCAGGAGGCATGATAATGAAGAGTAAAAATCTCATATTAAGTTTCAATATCAAGAGATATGGACAAGGAATTGAGCTTCCAAGAAGATGAATTAATTGATAAAAGTAAATGAGGGAGAGCTGGATGGGTAGTAGATTTGATACATTGAGCTGAATAATATAAAGCTTGCATTTCACAAGTGCATCAGGAGTTTCACTAGTAAATATAAAACTGAAAAATAATAAAATAATCTGAATATAAAATAAGAGAAAGAAAATGAAATAAAATTACAGACAAGTATAGAATACCATAAAATAAAAAATAATATTAATTTAGGGTGCAGCTATTTTGATGCAAGCAAACTATTAATGAAAAAATATTTTGGGCATGCAAAGTTCAGAAGATCTATAATCTTGAAATTTGAAGGTTTACACACCAATAAAAGTGGTTTGTAGACCTGCGCATTCAAAAAATAGTTTCACTCAAAAAAAAACAATCATTGAATATTCTGAAGAATCATTAGAAATATTGAAGATCATTTTTGAATGAAAATTGAATAAAGAAAATAAATCTTTTGATGAGATCTGTAACAATTTAGGGGCAAAAATTGATTAAATTAAGTATGTAGAATCCTTTTATTCTTTTGCCCTTGATACTTAAAAAAATTTGTTTTCCTCCAAGAAATTTAAAAAATACAGGAAAGAATGAGAAACAAAAGCCCAAAATTAACCATACATGAATAATGCCTCATGAATAAATTTGCAGAATGAAATTGTTTTGGGCAAAACATTTAACCTCTGTAGAATGGAACCCAAAAAAGCCTGTCATATTAAGCAATGTTATTTTGAAGTTGTAAGGTTTGAACTCCTTTGAGATTCAAACATTCATAACCATGAATTTGAACATCAAAATCTATGAAACAAATTGTGCTTTGTTTTGTTGTTTTTAATTTTTGATTTTTGATTTTTATTTTTTCTTTCTCATTATTAGGGCATATCATAGTTCACATTTTCAAAAGATTCAATGGCTGATTCCAGTTGTACCAAGTTGTTTTTTTCAGATTGTATTTTTTTAGTTAGACACATGGGTTCATTGTTTATGTTGATGAAAAAAAGATCTTTTGAAAAGTTGATGTTTTTCCTGAAATAAGCAATAGGGATGTTTTCAGAATTTGAACCCTGATATTCCCAATTTTTCAGCTCTCTGATACCAGGAACCTTGCAGTCCTTTAGCTACAGAGAGTGATAAGAATGCTGGAATAATAATTAAAATTATTATTCCAATGATAAACACTTAGAAGCTCAAATAAATGATATAATAAGAGAAGTTGCAAGGTTTAATTGGTTTGGTAATAAACGGTTTTCAATGTAATATGAAAGAGGGGCCACAGTATTATACTACTGGTGATCTTTACAGACTAGCAACCTCTCTTCAAGAGGCCTCCTTAGGCAGTTTAAGAACCTTGGAATAAAGATGGGTGCCTTAGAAAAGACTTATTCCACTAATGGCCGGGCTTAACAGCACAAATGGCCAAGACAGGAAGGGTAACACTCACTCTGAGCACTTTACCACGAAAATCCTGGAATAATTGGAAGGGATTCAGAGCAGATGGGGTAGATTGATTGACTAAACTTCAATGGTTGATTGGTCAATAAAGGTAAATAATACTACTACGGAAAAAGTCATAAACCACTTTATTATCTTCATATAAGCACTTGATCAATAATGACACGGTGTCTGATTGATAATAAATAATTCCTGGTAACTAATGATGAAATAATGGATCCAAAGAGGTCTGTAAAAATACCTTTTTGGGGTGATTTTGTTCTTCTCGGGGCATGTAGAGAGGGTTCTGCTCTTGGGCTGAGGCTGGCAAGCCAGTCAGGGCAAGATTAGCACGCTCACTTGGTGCTGTCAATCAGCTGTCCTTAGATCTTCTGGATTTCTGTATTATTTTAGCCACAGGATCTGTTAATCTGTCTTGGCCTAAATTTGATCATGCTGTACTCATCCTTTATTTTTACTATTGATATTGCTTTAAAGCGTTTAGATGTGGATTTTTACTGATTTTCCATTATCTGCTGATAATTTAGATAATATTTAATAATTTTTATGAACAATTCTTGTAGTGATTTGTGGTCTTCAAAGATCAGGATCAGTGATTTATGTGGTAATCCTTGATCTTTGATTTATTATTGAAAAATGTTTTAAACTTAATTTTCATTAATTTTATTTAAGTTTTGATCTTTTTAGATCATTAGTAATGCATATGTCTGTTTGTTAAATATACTAGGAAACCCTAACTAGGTTGTAGCTCTTCTGAGCGGTACCTGGTTGTCAGATTAGTCACGACTGATCCAGACGCGGGGATCAGTTAGTACAGATGCGCGCGGGGTAGGATCCGCTGCATGCGTGGCAGAATCAGCTGCGCGCGTGTCTCTAGTACGCGGGAACCTTCTGCTACTAGTACGTAGGGATATGTAATGATGCCGGGCTGCGTGCGGGAATTGTGACATAACACATTTCCGCGTGTAACTCCTAAAATATACACCACACCTCAATTATGAGTGAATTTTAGGTGTAAAACCTATACGTGAAAATACGTGTGAAATATTAGAATGGCCAAAAAGTGCCTTACAGGTGTTGTAATTTTTAGTACTTTTCTTTTTAATTATTTTAAAAATATAAGGACTTGGAATTCAAGGGTGGGGTCAGTGAGTTACCCTACCTAATTTTGGGTGCGGAATCCATTTCTTAAATAATATTTATGGATTTCTCACTCCTTATTTTGTTAATTGAGATATTCTTATTTTTCATAGTTTTGTGTTACTATTTGACAGTTTTGCTCTGTACATAGTAGCAAGCTGACATTCCCCCGCTCCAAGATATGTCTATATCAGAAAAAAAAATTTTGGGTTAATGCCTCCTGTTGGCTCTGTAGTTCCTCAGGTGTATAGGTCTGTAAGGGATTTTATGTTCAGGCAACCATTCATCTTTATCAGCTGATTTTCCCTTGTATCTCACAAGGTAGAGTCTGACGTCTTTTCCATTGATCCTATCTTTTTTATCCTTAACAATCTTGCTAATTTTTCCTTTGTCCTTTTCAGGTTCTTCTGTAACAGGTATTGCAGGTGAAGGAGTATGTTCTCCATTCCTTGGGTGGTAGTGTTTGATGAGGCTTACTGGGAAGACTGGATGTTTCGTAGAAAGCTCATCACTGAGGATTACTTCCACATCATTTTTACCATGAAGTTTATTAATGGTGTAAGGGCCAACAAAAGCTGGTCTAAGCTTTCTATTTCCACCCAAGTTGGTAAAGTTAGTGGTAGAGATCAAGACTTGATCACCAATTTTGAAATCAGGTTCCTTATGGGTTTCATCCCACCTTTGCTGGTTATACTCTATAGCATCCTGGACACACTTAACAGCATGTTTGTTGGCTACATCTATCATGTTTTTGAAATCAAGTGATGTAGGGTGAATATTGGTCAGCTGGTGGTTTAGGTTATCCTTGGGTAATCTAGGAATCCATCCTCTTTCCAGTACGTAAGGTGCTTCCTTAGTGGTAGAGTGCTTTCTACTGTTGTAGGCCATCTCCAGTGCAGGTAAAAGGCTAACCCAATTGTGGCAATAACCGTCAGAATTCTTGTATTCTAGTCCAAAGCCACAGAATCTCCTGAGCATGTCTTCCAGGGTCTGAATCATCCTTTCAGCTAATCCATCCATTTGAGGGTGATAAGCAGTAGAGAAAGCTAAGGTGGTTCCAAGCATACCATGTAGATTACTCCAGAACTCAGAGGTGAATTTAGGATCTCTGTCACTGATAATAATCTTGGGAACTCCAACATCAGCAATGAGTCTGTTCCAAAATAATAGGGCAACTTCCATAGTAGTGTCTTCCTTGTAATTAGGTAGGAACTTTGCTTTCATGGAGAACCTATCCACAATGATCAATACTGACTTGTAGGAATAGGATCCTCCTGGTGGTAGTCCAGTTGAAAAGTCCATATTGATGATCTCCCATCTTTTCTTGGGTTCAGCAATCTTTTGCAGTAGTCCAAACCCTTTCCCAGTAGTCCTGTTGGACTTCTGACAAGTTTCACAACTGGTAAAGTACTGTATAGTGGAGTCTCTCCAATTAACCCACCAAGCAGTTTGTTTAACCTTATCCAAGGTTCTATCAGCAGACAAATGACCGGATGAGCAGTTATCATGGCACTCAGCCAGAACGTGTTTGATATGGTCATCCTTAGTTAAGACTATGACACTTGAATGTTGATGCCTATAGTATACCAGACCATCCCATATGGTGAACCTTCTGGCTTTGTATGGTTTCAAAAGAGGTCCAGGTAGGATATTGATTAATTCAGGAGGTGGAGAAGTACTTTTCATAATAGCAATCAGAGTCTTTATGCCAGAACTATAAGCTCCTTTGATTGAGTTGAACAATGATTCATTCAGTTCACAAATGTGGATTCCCATTATAGGAGCTTCAATGTTTAACCTGTTAATATTAAGGATAGGGAAGATGTCATTATCCTCCGGATCATAGGCAGGGTTACTTGGGTCATTGGGTAATGCATTCCTGCTTAAACTATCAGCATTCTGATGTTTAGTTCCAGCTTGATGAACTATGGTCATCTGTCCTCTGTTCTGTTGTATCTGTTGTATAGCTATCTGCCATCCCAACATGTGCCTACTAGGGGTCTTCATTTTCATCAAGGTCCTGAAAGCGTTGCAGTCAGTAATAAAAGTGAATTTGGTGCCTCCTAGGTAATAATGGAGTTTCTCTAGAGCCCATACTAAGGCCAGACATTCCATTTGGCTTGCACTGTACCTTTTCTCAGTGACTTTAATTTGTCTGGATATGAAGAGTATAGGTTTTTCCACTGGTTTATCATTTTCTATGACTTCCTGGTGTAAAGAAGCTCCTATCCCTTCCATGCTTGCATCTATGTAGAGCTTGAATGGTTTAGAGTAATTTGGCTGGATCAGTACTGGAGCTGAAGTCATTGCCGTTGTGAGTTCCTCATAGTTCTTGACTCTGTCATGAGTCATTTCAAACATGGTGGTGTTGTTGCAGATCTCATACAGACATTTGGTTAGAAGAGCAAACTTTGGTAAATACTTCCTATAGTAGCTGCAGAAGCTAATGAAGGATAGGACTTCAGTTTTATTCTGAGGCATAGGCCTATTCATTACTGCTGCTATCTTGTTTTGGTCAGCAACAAAGGTTAGTCCAGAGAAAATGTGTCCTAAGGCTTTGAGTTCCCTGAAGCCAAAGTTACACTTTTTCATTGATACTTTCAATCCTACGGCAGAGATGGTTTTGAGGACTAGCCTTAATTTCTCCATGTGAGTATCCCAATGATCAGAGTAAATGATAACATCATCAATGTATACCATCACCCATCCCTGTCTAATGAATGATCCTAGGAGTATGTCCATCATCCTTTGAAAATGAGAAGGAGAATTTTCAATACCAAAAGGCATCCTAAGATACTCATAAATTCCCAAATGACAGATAATTCTCATGAATTTCTGGCTATCAGGGCTAATAGGTATTTGGTGAAAACCTTTCAGCATGTCCACGTTAGTGATGTACTTAGCCTTCAAAAGGTTATGCAAAGCATGGTCAATTCTTGGAATTGGATAATAATCAGCTTGGGTGTAGTTGTTAAGCATTCTAAAATCTCCAACCATTCTTGACTTATCATTGTTCCAAGCTATAATAACTGGGGTAGTAATATCCACTTGTTCATTGTGGCCTACTTTCCTTAAGACTTGTAAGTCTACCAACTCTTGAGTATGGGTTTCCAGAGCAGCTCTGGATTTTGGACTAGAAGGGTAAGCAGGTCTCCTGAGGTTAGGTGGGGAAGGAGGCTTAATAGTGAGAGTTAGGATCATATAATGTCCTTTGATGTTACCAATGGGGTGATCCTTGGTACAGAAAGCATTCTGATTTTCAAAGTATACTTAAAGGATTTACTGTTTCTGTTCTTCATTGAGAAGGGAATTCAAAGCAGCTTGAGAGAAGTATTCCTGATTGAACTTCTCTAAGTGTTTTTCATAAGTTTAATCAGAAGTTTGAGCATCGACATGGCATATTTGGAACTTCTTATTCCAGTCTCCACCTATAGTGAAGTATCTACCCTTGCTTTGGAATACACCTATACCATATAACCTACGAGAATCATTTCCAAGGATAAAATAATCACATACTTGGTTTTGGAGAACTAAAAATTGAATTTTCAGTTTGAGTGATCCTTTAGAGTGAGGGATTATGATATCAGAAGACCATAATCCAACAGCTTTGAGAGCAGAATTACAACTGCTGAAATTAGCCTGAGGTACTGGTAGTAGGTTCAGCTTCCAGTTTGGGTCTTGTTTCTCCAGATAAGTTGAACCAACACAAGAGCAAAAGGCTCCACTGTCTAGAAGTAACTTTACAGGGGAACCTAGGATTAAACCGGTAGTATAGCATGTTTTGCCTGAAGTGTATCTTTTACCGGCAGAAGGTTTTAGAGTCAAGGCCTTAGGCTCAGAGATGTGATGAATCTTCATGTTGGGATTCCATTTTTGAGGTAAGTTAGAATCTTCATTGACAGAATTTATGTCCAGAGAAGACTCAATACTATCTTCAATATCATTGATGGAGTTAGTGATCATTAGATCACAATCAGAGAGTGATCCATCAGTATCATCAAGGTGAGGGTCAGGATTGTCATACTCTTCTCCTTCAATAAGATTAATCATTTTCCTAGGTAGAGGACAATCAGGTTTTGTGTGTCCTGTTTGGTTACAATACCAACATAATTTCTCTTTTGATTATGGAGTCTTCTTGACTTCCAAGTTAGATGGATTATTAGCAGGGGATTCCTTATTTTTGGCAGTATATTCTTCCCTGTTCGTAGTATTTTGTTCCCTGGGGAGTATATTGACCCTTTTAACAAGACCATTCATATCAATAGTCTCTTCTAATACACCTATTAAGATGGAAAGATCTGAATACATAGTCATTCTGCACCTTACACTGTGGTTGATTTGTCTGGTACATAAGTTGAGGATTCTTTCATTGACTTCTTCTTTATAAGCATCAGGATCAAAAAAGTATAACCTCTTTTTCTGGTCTAAGCACCACTTATGAGGTTTGTCCTTGGATGGATCAAACTGGGAAGTTTCAAAAGTTTTCATCATCTTTCTTTTCCTAATCCTGGTACCAAACTGCACTTTGATCAATTCTCTCCAAGAATTCCAGGATAAAGATCCAACTTCTTCTCTTTTATTGATAAACCAATCAAGAGCTACTCCTTCAAATAATCTGGGAAATCTTACCACAGCTATTGCATCAGGGAGCTCATAAGAACAAAGTGTATAGTCAATAAATTTAATGAAACTGACATGGTTGTATTCTCCTTCTCCAGAGAATTTAGGCCATTCAGTGATGGGAGGAAGTAGCTTCAAAGCCTGCTCCATTTCAGGAGTAGGACTGGGTCTGAAAGACTCATTCCTAGTTATCCTGGTTCTGGGAGGAACACTAGCAGTACTGGTGAACCTAGCAGGCCTATTTTCTTCTAGATCAATGACCGGAGAGTTAGTAGAATCAATCTTAAGATCTTGGAGTTCATTCTTAATCATAACTAAATCCAATTAAAGTTGATTGCTTAATAAGTCAATTTTGTTAATAAGATGAGCTGAAAGAGTAGGACTAGTTTTCTTAACTTCTTCCTTAAGCTGGTCTATGGTTGCAAGAATATCTTCCTGAAGAATTGATTGGTTGTCATCAATATGTTTCATCAGGTCCAACTTGAGAAAATTAGGTTGGTTAACCAAGACCAAGCTTAAAATTTCAATCAAGAGAATAAACAGTAAGTGATTTGAGATCAGAAAAAAGATAAAAAAGAAAAAAACATAAGCAGAATAGAAAACCAACAGGGTAGTGACTGGCTGATAGTTATGAGTCAGAGTAAATGAAAAATGAAAAGAAAATTGAATGAGTTTTGATAGATTGTAGTTAAATCAGATGTTAGTCATTGATGGGCTGATATAAGATTGAGTGCAATTGATGTACCACTAGCCAGAAAGACAGACAACAAAGCCAGTATTGGGTGATGTTGGATGTCAAAGCGCCTTGAATGACCTGGAAAGAAGATTGGATAAGTGAACTGAATGAGGAGTTTAAACCCGACAATTCTCACTTGATTTTGACTGGCTGCTTGATGACAAACAATTGATTATTGATGGCTTCGCGTTTTTTGAGTGAGTCTTCTGCTTGAAGTAGATGGTTTGATTAAGATTGTATGATTGATTTAATCCCAAGTTGAAGTTGGAAGGCCGCAGAGTTGAATTGAAGATTATTTTGAATATGTAGTGTCCTCAGTTGGTATTATAGAGCACTGCCGAGGCAAGAATTGGAAATAGAAATGAAATGAAAAGAAAGAAAGATAAAAAGGAAAAAAATGGTTAGAATCTTATCAGGAAACAACAGATGGAAGAATAAAACACAATGTGAACATCACACACATGATTGAAAGTACGCAACAAGCAAGCAGCAATAATGAATGGTTTGTAAGACCAGCTGAAACAGCCAAATGGCTTATAGAGATACTGATCAATCATGAATACACAAGTAATTCAGTAAGAATTTTAACACAACTTGCTAGCTCTTATACTATCCTTGATTTGTTGTATTTCCAATTGATCAATTCTCTTAATTTGAGACTGAGTGTCAATCACTCTGGAAATACTTGAACTTAATTTGTCCAATTGTTGATAAACTTTGTCAAAGCATTGGCTAATAATAATAAAATTGTGAGACACATTTACAGAAAAGCTATGAAGAGCTTCTACATCTAATTGTGGTACAGCTTTTTCCACTTCTGGGCTAAAGATATTATGTTGTCCCAATCCTTTGGGTTTCCTAACTTCTGATGGGCTGAGGACCTCTTTGTTTTGGGGTCCTTTCCCTTTAAGGAAGCTTACTGATCCCAAGGATTCCAGTTCTGCACCTAGCCTTGTACTTCTTTCTTTGGGATCAAACTTTGCACAGGAATCTGAGATTTCTTTGCCTGAGAAATGGCTTTTCTCATACCTGGTTGATCCTCCTGGGTCTGAGCCAACCTGAATTGTTCCCAAAAGCTCACGTGCTCTTTCACTAATACTTTGACTCTTTCCTCCTTGGTTGAGTCCAGCTGGGGTGGCGTAGGAGGACCTGTACCCTCCTGGGATAACATGATGGGCAACAGATGGGTCTCCAACGGTCTGTTGGTTGAGTTGGCGGCCGCGGTTTTTGTCCTTGTTGTCCCGTATGACGCTATGGTCATGGGTTTGAGTTCCCTCATTGTGCCCGCGACTGGAGTCCTTGCGCGCATGGGTTCCTCCGGGCAGAGATCCATATGACAGGGCTCTGCCAGTTGCACGGTTTTTGCGCCTTTTTTGATACATAATACCAAAAATATAAGTCTTTTTTCAAAACTTTGAAAAAAGACTTTTAAGATTATGAAAATAATATTTTTGGTGTGTTTTATATTTTTAATAATTTTTTATAAATATTTTAACTTACTTAGAGTTAAATTCAACGGTACCAACACTTGGTTTGGATCACAACTATCCTTGGAAGGTATTCCAATGGGGTCTGAGTGAGTCCCAATCAGATCCTGGGATAAATCCAATGTTACACTGTCTGGGATGTCCTCTAGGAGGTCCTGGTAAATGAGATCACCAAAAGCAAAGTCCACTGAGATGGATAAAAAAAATATAAGTTTAATATATTTTTGTATTTTTACGTGATAAGGTGATTTTTTTTAGAAAAAATAATCACTTCAATTATTTTTGGATTTTTCTTTATCTTCAGGGTTATTTAGTTTATAAATATAAAGCTTCCTTTGATAAATCTTCCACTCCTTATATTGCCTTAATAAAGAGTTGAAATTGATAATTCTTTCAAGCTCAAGTTCTTTTTCTTTTATTACATTCTGTTTATAATAACGCAATTTCTCTTGTTTTTGCTCAGGAGTTATAATAACAGTGACAAAGTTAAAGATTTTTTCTTATTTTGTTCTTTTTAAGAAGTTTCAAATAATAATTGATCAATTCTCCGTTGGTCTCAAGATCCACTAGAGAAACAAAGGATCAAAAATATATGTTATAAGTATTTAAACTTATTTTTAAAAAGATATACTGGTCCAAGGAATAAATAATCAAAGATTAATTATTTAAGGATATTTCCCGGCCAGACCCCAAGTTTTCTGCTCTCTGATACCAGGAAACTTGAAGTCCTTTAGCTACAGAGAGTCATAAAAATGCTGGAATAATAATAATAATAATAATTCCAATGATTAACATTTAGAAGCTCAAATAAATGATATAATAAGAGCAGCTGATCCCAAGGATTCCAGTTCTGCACGTAGACTTGTACTTCTTTCTTTGCAATCAAACTTTGCACAGGAATCTGAGATTTCTTTGCCTGAGAAATGGATTTTCTCATACCTGATTGATCCTCCTGGGTCTGAGCCAACCTGAATTGTTCCCAAAAACTCATGTGCTCTTTCACTAATACTTTGAATCTTTCCTCCTTGGTTGAGTCCAGCTGGGGTGGCGTAGGAGGACCTGTACCCTCCTGGGATAACATGATGGGCAACAGATGGGTCTCCAAAGGTCTGTTGGTTGAGTTGGTGGCCGCGGTTTTTGTCCTTGTTGTCCCGTGTGACACTATGGTCATGGGTTTGAGTTCCCTCATTGTGCCCGCGACTGGAGTCCTTGCGCGCATGGGTTCCTCCGGGCAGAGATCCATATGACAGGGCTCTACCTGTTTCACGGGTTTTGCGCCTATTTTGATACATAGCACCAAAAACAAATGTGTAAGTCTTTTGTCTAAACTTTGAAAAAAAGATTTTAAAATTATAAAAATAATATTTTTTGTGTGTTTTATATTTTAAATAATTTTTTATAAATATTTTAACTTACTTAGAGTTAAATTCAAGGGTACCAACACTTGGTTGGGATCAAAACTATCCTTGGAGGGTATTCCAACGGGGTCTGAGTGAGTTCCAATCAGATCCTGGGATAAATCCAAGGGTAAGTCCAATGGTACACTATCTGGGACGTCCTCTAGGAGGTCCTGGTCAATGAGACAACCAAAAACAAAATCCACTGAGATGGATAAAAATAAAAAATATAAGTTTAATATTTTTTTGTATTTTTACGTGTTAAAATGATTTTTTTTAGAAAAAATAATCACTTCAATTATTTTTGGATTTTTCTTTATCTTCAGGGTTATTTAGTTTATAAATATAAAGCTTCCTTTGATAAATCTTCCACTCCTTATATTGCCTTAATAAAGAGTTGAAATTGATAATTCTTTCAAGCTCAAGTTCTTTGTCTTTTATAAACTTCTGTTTATATAAAAAAAAAATTGTTTTTGCTCAGGAGTTATAATAACAGTGAAAAAGTTAAAGATTTTTTCTTTTTTTGTTCTTTTTAAGAAGTTTCAAATAATAATTAATCAATTCTCTGTTGGTCTTAAGATCCACTAGAGAAACAAAGGATCAAAAATATATTTTATAAGTATTTAAACTTATTTTTAAAAGGATATACTGGTCCAAGGAATAAATAATCAAAGATTAATTATTTAAGGATATTTCCCAGCCAGACCCCAAGTTGTCTGCTCTCT
Source organism: Puccinia polysora (assembly GCA_025617555.3). Taxonomy (NCBI): domain Eukaryota; kingdom Fungi; phylum Basidiomycota; class Pucciniomycetes; order Pucciniales; family Pucciniaceae; genus Puccinia; species Puccinia polysora. Next base: position 29,199,023 of record CM062638.1, on the reverse strand, counting down.
GAAACCAGGAACCTTGAAGTCCTTTAGCTACAGAGAGTCATAAAAATGCTGGAATAATAATAATAATAATAATTCCAATGATAAACATCTAGAAGCTCAAATAAATGATATAATAAGAGCAGTTTCAAGGTTTAATTGGTTTGATAGTAAATGGTTTTCAATATAATATAAAAGAGGGGCCACAGTATTATACTACTGGGGATCATTACAGACTAGCAACCACTCTTCAAGGGGCCTCCTCAGGCAGTTTAAGAACCTTGGAATAAAGATGGGTGCCTTAGAAAGGACTTATTCCACTAATGGCCAGGCTTAACAGCAAAAATGGCCAAGGCAGGAAGGGTAACACTCACTCTGAGCACTTTACCACGAAAATCCTGGAATAATTGGAAGGGTTTCAGAGCAGATGGGGTAGATTGCTTGACTAAACTTTAATGGTTGATTTGTTAATAAAGGTAAATAATACTACTAAAGACTAAGTCATAAATCACTTGCTTATTTTCATATAAGAACTTGATCAATAATGACAAGGTGTCTGATTCATAATAAATAATTCCTGGTAACTGATGATGGAATAATGGATCCAAAGAGGTTTGTATAAATACCTTTTTGGGGCTATTATGGTCTTCTCAGGGCACGTAGAGAGGGTTGTGCTCGTGGGCTGAGGCTGGCAAGCCAGTCAGGGCAAGATTAGCACGTCCACTTGGTGCTGTCAATCAGCTGGCCCTAGATCTGCTGGATTTCTGTACTATTTTAGCCACAGGATCTGTTAATCTGTTATGGCGTAAATTTGATCATTCTGTACTCATCCTTCATTTGTACTATTGATGTTGCTTGAAAGCGTGCAGATGTGGATTTTTACTGATTTTCCATTATTTGCTGATCATGTAGATAATTTTTCATAATTTTTATGAACACTCCTTGTAGTGTTTTGTGGTCTTCAAAGATCAGGATCAGTGATTTAGGTGATAATCCTTGATCTTTGATTTATTATTAAAAAAATGTTTTAAACTTAATTTTAATTAATTTTATTTAAGTTTTGATCGTCTTAAATCATTAGAAATGCATATGTCCGTTTGTTACATATACTAGGCTACTCTAACTAGGCTGTAGCTCTTCTGAGAAGTACCTGGTTGTCAGATTAGTCACAACAGATCCAGACGCGGGGATCAGCTAGTACAGATGCGCGCGGGGTAGGATCCGCTGCGTGCGTGGCAGAATCAGCTGCGCGCGGGTCTCTAGTTCGCGGGAACCTGCTGCTACTAGTACGTAGGGATATGTAATGATGCCAGGCTGCGCGCGGGAATTGTGACATAACACATTTCCGTGTGTAACTCCTAAAATATACACAACACCTCAATTCTCAGTGAATTTTAGGTGTAAACCCTATACGTGACAATACCTGTGAAATATTAGAATGGCCAAAAAGTGCCATACTGGTGTCATAATTTTTAGTACTTTTCTTTTTAATTATTTTAAAAATACAAGGACTTGGAATTCAAGGGTGGGGTCAGTGAGTGACCCTACCCAATTTTGGGTGAAAAATCCATTCCTTTAATTATATTTTTGGATTTCTCACTCCTTATTTTTTTAATTGAGATATTCTTTTTTTCATAGTTTTGTGTTACTATTTGAAAGTTTTGCTCTGTACATAGTAGCAAGCTGACACAATTAGGGCCTATCAAAGTTAAAAAAATGCCATTTTTTAATGGAAGGTATTTGACCCCTGATATTACCAATTAGGGACTATCAACATTAAAAAAACTGCCATTTTTTAATGGTAGGTTTCAAACAAAATCACAAATTTAAAACCTGGCATTAAAAATGAAAAAAAACGACTTATTTCAGATGAGAAATGTCTGATTTGACATGAAATCAGTGGTTTCTTTCAAGAAGAGTATATAAAGGTACCCACAGCATAAACCACACCTTGCACCACACCACCAATCCCTTGCTTGCCACTTCCATCCAATCCAACCTCCTTGGAAATCTCATTGTTCTCACTGCTCATCCTTGCTTCTCACTTCTACCCAAATCCAAAATCCTTGGAAATCTTATCAATCTCACTGCTCATTCTTTCTTACCACTTCCATCCAACTCTGAACTCCTTGAAAATCTCATAATCCTCAATTCTCATCACACTATCCTCTCAAACCTCACCTCCTCCCTAAAATCTAAAAATTCCTCCTTCACATTGCCCACCACAATAAATCATAGATCTTCATATTGCAGCTTGTACTACCCAGTTCCCACCTGATCACTTCCTTGCTCCTACATTTCCTATTTAAATGGCCCCCTTGCAATCCAGAACCATATACCACCTACCCAAAAAAACATCCCCAAGAAATTCAAAGAAAAAATCCTCCTCCCTCAGCTTCCAAATCATGTGGCCAACTCAAGAAAGAAAATCACCTAATCCTGGTTGACTGGCTCAAAGTCACATCAAAATTTGGGTCCAAGAAAGAAAAAAGAGTTTGTTGGCCCCCATCTTCAAAGGGAAATTTTTATCTCCTCATGGACAATGATCTCAAGAAAAAAACAAAAAGTAGGGTGGAGTTGTATTCAAAGAAAATGTGGGAGTGATTCAAGAACTACCAGGCCAAGCACACAAATGCACACTCCATGTCCATCTCAACTGGGTTTAGCATAAATGATGCCAATAAAGACAAGGGGATAAACTCTGTGCTTGATAAATTTGATTCAATCTGCCTTTTCTACAACCACATGGATGGAATATTTGGCAAAAAAGCAAATATCACCCCTCTGGCTGAGCTCAATTCTCAAAAAGAAGATTCAAATGATATGGAGCAACTTCTCTATGATACTCAGCCTAGTTAACCCAATAACAAGGAAACATACAATTGGAAACCATCAGAGTCAGAATGCGCCACAAATAACAATGTTGCCAAAACTACAGCTCAATCAACCCCAATCCAGTACACAAGCATCTTGAATAATTTCCTTGATCCATCACTTCCTAGCTTAGATTGACTTAAAACTACCCCCAACTTGGGGAAAGACTGTCCCAATTCACCATCTAGAAATACCTCACCTCAAGTAAGTATGGTTTTTATTTTCTTGAATAGTGAATTCTAACTGATTTCATATGAAAAGCCTCATCCTTTTCTTGAAAAAAACAGAATTCTTAAGCCAATGAGGCCTCCTACATCACCTTCCAATCTTAGTGGAGAAATTCAGCTTCCATAAACCTCAGCAAAGGGGAAGAGCAAGACCTCCAATTCAATCAACATCAACCACAAAATTAATCAAAAGATGAGAAAGAATTCTAGCTTTGGAGGCTTTGAAGGAATCAATGAGAAGCAAGATTGAAGTAAGGAAAATAAATTATATTTCTAAATGTTCCCAAAAATGCAAGAAAAATTTATTTATTGACTTTGAAAAACAGTGAAAAATCTTGTAGGTTGTCATTGGAAATTGCCTGTGTAAGTGTTAACCAAGGACAGAAATTGAAACAATTTCTCAGCTTTTTGGCTTGTAAATTTCTTTGAATATATTTCTATGCATTCACAAAACAATTAAAATTAAATTATTTAAAAGCGTTTTTGAATCTCAGTTGGTTTTGGATCAACTTGCCTTCTTGCAGTGATATAGAAAAACTTAATGGGTTGTTTACTGCTTTTACCGATTACATTCAAACACCTGCTCTTCTTCATTATACTCTTTAAGCTATTGTTCTTCTGCTTAAATAAATTTTAACTGATTCACAAATGAGGCCCCAAAAATACATAAATAAGACAGGGTTAAAATTCCAAGCATTGGACTGAATCACTCCCAAAATGGCTGTGATACTGATTGTATAATCAAGTAGAAAGGCACCATAGGGATGATGAAGCAGGGGGGAAATCCAGAGATTGGAATGAATCACTCCTCAAATGGCGGTGATACTGATTTTATAATAAAGTCAACAGACACCATTGGGAAGATGAAGCAGGGGGTACATCCAAGGATGAAATGGCGGTAATTTCACTCACTGTTATTGGGTTCCAGACTTCACCACATTTCTAATAGGCCTTGGGGAGGATGGTTGGGATGAGAGTGGCAAGGATGGAGGTGGTGGAAGTGGGGAGGATGGTGGCCTCCAATGTGGTGATGGTGGTGCCATTGCTTTTTGTAAGGATGAAATTGATGAGCTTTGGTATTCAAGAGAAACTTTTCCAATGAAATAAGATCTGGATCAGAAAATAAGAGGTAGTATTACTTCAATCTATCAATATCAAATTTTGTGACCAAATTGAAAAAGAAATTTGGTCTGGTAATCAGCTGCTTTATCTGAGGACCTTAAGAGGCAGTTCAATGGTTACAGAGTTCCAATGCTTCTAAAAACTGATGTCTATCCTAAGAAAAAAATTTTGAACTTTTATAAAAATCTAGCTGGCAAGGAGTCAACCTTACTCAAATCAGCTAAAACAAATTGGGTCATTGAAGCTTCCATCCAAGTTGCAAACCCAGGAAATGGGGTGCATAAATTGATTTTGAGAATTCAAAAATCAGCTCCAGCACTGGCCAGGAAGATTTTATGATCATGAAGCTTCAAAGGCAAGGTGGAGGGGAGAAATTAAAAGTAAAATTAAATTCTCCATCCTTTGTCTTGCCACTTGAAATAACCCACAATTAGCCACATGTAATACACAGATCTATTCAATTACTTGAAACAATCTGTTTTGAGCATTAGGCTACTATAAGCATAATAATCTAGTTTTTTTGACTCAAATAAAGAATGTTAGAAAAAGGGGGGTATGCACACTCTATTTTATCAGAAATACCAAGATTGCAACCATCTTGGATGATGGCCCCTGGAAAGGGACTGGATTCTAACTTGTAAAAAATTTGGCCTCAATTCAGGCACACAGAACAAAGAGGGAGTTTGTTTATGACATCAAACAAAAACAAAAAGTTCTTTTCAACTTGCTAATATGGCAGATCAAGCTGCAAAAGTAACAGAATGACATAAGTTAAGAATATTAAGTTTAACTCAAGAAGGAGTAGGAGATACAGAATGATTACTGCAGAAATCCATTCTCCACCCAAAATTAGGTAGGGTCACTCTCTGACCCCACCCTTGAAATCCAACTCCTTATATTTTTAATAATTAAAGAAAGAAAAGACCAAAATACTATGGAATCACTATGGGAATTTATTGCCAATTCAATATTTCACACACATTGTCATGTATAGGTTTCACACCTAAAATTCAGTCAGAATTGAGGTGTTGTGTATATTTTAGAAGTTACACGCGGGAATGTGTTCTGTCACAATTCCCACCAGCAGGCGCTGCAACCAATACACCTGCGCGCGGCTGAGCAGAAGCACTGCCACCCTGTCAGCGTACCCCTGAAAAGCTGTGTTTTCATCCCCTGGCATCTGACAAGTACGCAGCCATGGGACTATGGGCTGACAGATTGACAGGCGGCCTGAGAAGCATGGGTACCACATCAATGTGCTACAACCTGGACAGGGGCATTCTACATATGTAATTAATGTCCCTGTGGATAGTAGATAATCTGAAAATACATAAAAGTATATAAAAAGACTTGAATAAACTTTCTACATATTTTTATAAAATATAATTAAAAAAACCAAATATGTCGAAAATAAGATAACTACTATTTGTGAAATATATTAAAATAACTTAAGTATACAATTGTGAGATCTTCAAGACATTAGTATTCTAGTGACATACTTAGGTGACTGATGATGTAAGAATATCACATGAATTCCCATAGCTTATATTTTTCATTAATTATTTTAAGTAAATCAACTCAATTTTGAAACAAGGAGTAAAATAAATATCATGATTTTACTCCAATCAGTTAATAAATAATGAGAACCCACTTGAAATAAAATTAACAGTAAGGATTTCTACTAAAAAAATTATTAACTTTCAGGTAATATTCACTAAAGATAATTAATTAAATAATAAATAATATGGATAGATTAGTGTTATTCCCACGTCCAAATATCAATTAAAAGGTATAATGATTCCCATACCCTGTGGAATTAGATGTTACCCATGCTTCAGCACCACAAACACGTGACAGGCTACCACTGGTACCCTGTGAGCCTCAGTGTCTGTCCCTTTGAGCCCCTGTATCCCTCAGAAGGACAATATTGGTACTCAAAAAGCTATAAATAAAGAGCTCTTTTGAGGATATTGATAACCAGAGACCCAGTTATATTTACATCTAGACACCATGAAAAGGTAATCAAATACTTATAAGAGATGAATAAGTGATTTATGGCTTTATTCTGATCAATAATATCCGTCCCCCACCCTTTTTATCAATTTGGAATGCTGAAAAACCTTTTTAACCCCAGTAATAGGTTCAACCCATCAGTACACGTCCCAAACAGGTAACCAAAGGATTTAATAATATACCAGTGATTCTTATTATCCTTTTTCTGTCGTGGAAGCTTGGCTATAAGGACCTGTCACACCACCATATATTACATATATATATTATCTTTGGGCAATATCTCCTTCAAGAATATAGATTAAAGGTTCCAAAGTAATCAGGGATACGTGTTTTCAAAGTGAATTCCCTGAAGAGAGGTGTTAAAGATCCCCAATATTATTTTGGCCCCTCTATTAATTTATTTAATGATCAATTTGTCAATATTGATTTATCATATTAAACCATAACAAAACTAATCAACCTTGCAATAGCCATATCCAAATATTTTACAGATTTTTGGTGCATTTATTGAATAATATATTAATTATTTATTCTATCACCTATGGCAGCTAAAGGATAGCAAGAGTCTTGGCATGCAGGAGGCTGGCAATTGGGGGTCTGGCTGGGAAAAATTCCATTATATTATATTTAATACCTTGGACCAGACATTTCACATAAAAATTAATCAAAGATAATTTATCTGACTTTTTAACCGTGATTTATCATAAATTTCTTTTGCAGTGGATTTGAAAAAAAATGAAGAGTTAATAATATAATATTTGAATCTTTTAAAAATAAGAAAAAAAGAATAAATTAAAAATTATGAACCCACTAGTTGGGAAGCTCAAACTCACGCTGAACAACTTAATATCTCTTCTGTCTGTAAAAAATTTGATAAAATCCTTGAACAAGAAGATCTTGAGAGGCTTATCAACTTTCAAGCCCTATTAAAAAAATTTCAGCTCTCTGATACCAGGAACCTTGCAGTTTTTTAGCTACAGAGAGTGATAAAAATACTGGAATAATAATTATAATAAATATTCCAAAAATAAACGCTCAGAGGCTCAAATAAATAATATATTAAGGGCAGTTGCAAGGTTTAATTGGTTTGGTAATAAAAGGTTTTCAATATGTACATAAAAGAGGGGCCACAGTATTATACTACAGGGAGTCTTTACAGACAAAGGAACCTCTCTTCAAGGGGCCTCCTTAGGCAGTTTAAGAACCTTGGAATGAAGATGGGTGCCTCAGAAAGGGCATATTCCACTATTGGCTGGGAATAAAAGCACACTGGCCTAGTCAGGAAGGGAAACACTCACTCTGAGCACTTTATCACGAAAATCCTGCAATAATAGGAAGGGTTTCAGAGAAGATGGGGTGGATTGCCTGACTAAACTTCAAGGGTTGATTGGTTTTCAGAAATGAATAATAATACTACAGAGTTGGTCATAAATCACTTCCTGAGACTCTTCATAAGAACTTGATCAATAATGAAACGGTGTCTGATTCATAATAAATAATTCCTGGTAAATTATGATGGAATAATTGATCCAAAGAGGTCTGTATAAATACGTTTTTGGCGTGATTTTGGTCTTCTCAGGACACGTAGAGAGGGTTCTGCTTGTGGGCTGAGGCTGGCAAGCCAGTCAGGTAAAAATTAGCACGTTCACTTGGTGCTTTCAATCAGCTGTCCTTAGATCTGCTGGATTTCTGTACTATTTTAGCCACAGGATCTGTTAATCTGTTATGGCGTAAATTTGATCATTCTGTACTCATCCTTCATTTGTACTATTGATATTGCTTCAAAGCGTGCAGATGTGGATGTTTACTGATTTTCCATTATCTGCTGATCATATAGATAACTTTCAATAATTTTTATGAACACTCCTTGTAGTGTTTTGTGGTCTTCAAAGATCAGGATCAGTGATTTACGTGATAATCCTTGATCTTTGATTTATTATTAAAAAAATGTTTTAAACTTAATTTTCATTAATTTTATTTGAGTTTTGATTGTCTTAAATCATTAGTAATGCATATGTCCGTTTGTTACATATACTAGGCAATTCTTACTAGGCTGTAGCTCTTCTGAGCAGTACCTGGTTGTCAGATTAGTCACAACAGATCCAGACGCGGGGATCAGTTAGTAAAGATGCACGAGGGGTAGGATCCGCTGCATGGGTGGCAGAATTAGCTGCGCACGGGTCTCTAGTACGCGGGAATCTGCTACTATGAGTACGTAGGGATATTTAACGATGCAGGACTGCGCACGGGAATTGTGACATAACACATTTCCGCGTGTAACTCCTAAAATATACACAAAACCTCAATTCTGAGTGAATTCCAGGTGTAAAACCTATACGTGAAAACCTGTGTGAAATATTAGAATGGCCAATAGATGCCACACTGTTGTTGTAATTTTTGGTACTTTTCTTTTTAATTATTTTAAAAATTTTAGGACTTGGAATTCAAGGGTGAGGTCAGTGAGTGACCCTACCTACTTTTGGGTGAGGAATCCATTCCTAAAATAATATTTATGGATTTCTCAATCCTTATTTTGTTAATTGAGATAATATTTTTTTTTTAGTTTTGTGTTGCTATTGACAGGTTTCTCTGTACATAGTAGCAATCTGACAGAAAACATAAAGCTTGGAAAAAATATGGTATAAAATACTTTTTAAAATATAAAAGTAAGCAAAAAATTTATATTACCAAATTATTTTTAAAAAAATTAATATATATTTTATTAACAAATAAAATACCTTTCTCATACTATCAGTGAACCCTCCTATTCCAGAAACATTGCCACTGAAGTTGATCTATTGGATCAAGAAGTACCAGATATTTCTGGACACCCTGAAAACATTGACTGGACTGGAGAAGACCTCATTGGAACACACCAAGACCCCATAGGATTACCTATTAAGGACCAATATAATCCCAATAAAAGTTCAGTACCTTTGAACATCAACTTTAGTAAGTTTTAATAAACTTATTATCACAGATTTTTCTTTAGAAAAATACTTATAAACATTTTATTCAACATGAATAGAAATAACACAAGGGCCTCTGGAAGAGTTCCATCCTATGGATCTTTGCCAGGAGCCCCCAGTAACCGCAAGGGAACCAATAATGACAACCATGAGGGGGCTGGAACCCGTGAATCTAATGTCAGTGGACAAGGAACAGCCCCAAGTACTTTTGACCTCCCCCAACCTAGAGCTGGAGAAGGTAGTAGAATCAAGCCCCCCCCTCCATCACAAGAAAGTTACCTGCAGCCACCCCAGAAGAATCTGGCCAAGGAAGCCAGGGTCAAAGACTTGGTCAGAGAGCACATGAAATATTGGGAAGAATTCAAAGAATCCCAAGCCAAGGAGGACACAGTATCTATGAAAAGGATAATATCCAAGGCAAAGACTACCCAGTTAGCTCTTCAGAAAATTATTCCAAGGAAAGAGGTAGATTCCTACACAGAAAAGTGGAATCCATGGGATCAATTAGCCCAAATGAAAGGCAGAGGATCAGGAAGGAAGTGATCTTCTTCCCATCCAAATCCAAAGGGAAAGAAAGATTGGGATCAGATAATATCCTTAACTCAAAATTGGAAAAAGGTGTACCACAATCAACTTCTAATTCTGAACCCAATGTCTTGTCTAAACCAACATCTTATTCAATTAATTCATTTTCTAATGATATGAATCATAATTTCAAAATTTTTTGTGGATATTTTCACTGTGATTACTCCCAATTGGATAAGTTGAACTCAGTAGTGGCCAAATTAATTATTAACCAATCAAAATCTGTGGTGAAAGAAGATATTAAGGAACATACAGAACAAATATTTGTCAGCTTGCTACTATATAAAGAGCAACCTGTCAAAGCAACACAAGAGTATAAAAAAAAAGAATATCTAAATTAAAAAAAGAAGCAGTTAGAAATCCACAAATATTATTAAAAAAATGGATTCCTCACCCAAAATTAGGTAGGTTCACTCACTGACCCCACCCTTCAAATCCCAGTCCTTACATTTTCAAAATAATTAAAAAGAAAAGGACTAAAAATTACAACAACAGTATGGCACCTTTTGACCATTTTAAAATTTCACATGTCTGTCAGGTATAGGGTTTACACCTAAAATTCACTCAGAATCGAGGTGTTGTGTATATTTTAGGAGTTACATGCGGAAATGTGTTATGTCACAATTCCCGCACGCAGCCCCGCATCATTAAATATCCCTACGTACTCATAGTAGAAGATTCCCGCGTACTAGAGACCCGCGCGCAGCTAATTCTGCCATGCACGTAGCAGATCCTACCCCGTGGCAATCTGTACTGACTGATCCCCACATCTGGGTCCGTTGTGACTAATCTGACAACCAGGTACCACTCAGAAGAGCTACAACCTAGTTAGGGTTGCCTGAAATATGTAACAAGTTAGAATATGCATTATTAATATTCTAAAAAGATCAAAAATAAAATAAAATAAAATTAATAAAAATTAAGTTTAGAAAATTTTTTCATAATAAATAAAACATCAAGGATTACCATGTAAATCATTGACTCTGATCTTTGAAGACCAAAAAACACTCCAAGGAGTGTTCATAAATATTATTAAAAGTTATCTACGTGATGAGAAGATAATGCAAAATCAGTAAACGTCCACATCTTTTCACTTTAAAGCAATACTAATAGTACAAATGAAGTACAAGTGCAGAATGGCCAAATTTATGCCATGATAGATTAACAGATCCTATGGCTAAAATAGTACAGAAATCCAGCAGATATAAAGTCAGCCAATTGACAGCACCAAGTGGACGTGCTAATCTTGCTTTGAATGGCTTTCCAGTCTCAGCTCATGAGCATAACCCTCTCTATGTGCCCTGAGAGGCTCAAAATCACCCCAAAAAGGTCTTTATACAGACCGCTTTGGATCCATTATTCCAGAAGCAGTTTACCAGGAATTATTATTATCAATCAGAAACCGTGTCATTGTTAGTAAAGTGCTTGTGAAAAATATAAGCAAGTGATTTATGACCAAGTCTGTAGTATTATTATTTATTTCTTAAAACCAATCAACCCTTGAAGTTTAGTCAGGAAATACGCCCCATCTGCTCTGAAACCCTTCCTATTATTGCAGGATTCTTGTGGTAAAGTGCTCAGAGTGAGTGTTTCCCTTCCTGTCTAGGCAATTGTGCTTTTATGCCCGTCCATTAGTGGAATGAGCCCTTTCTAAGGCACCCGCCTTAATTCCAAGGTTCTTAAACTGCCTAAGGAATCCCCTTGAAGAGAGGCTGCTTTGTCTGTAAAAACCCCCAGTAGTATAATACTGTGGCCCCTCTTTTATATACATATTGAAAACCTTTTATTACAAAACTAATTAAAACTTGCAACTGCTCTTATTATATTATTTATTTGAGCCTCCAAGCGTTTATCTTTGGAATTATTATTATTATTATTATTATTCAGGTATCTCTATCAATATCTGTAGCTAAAGGACTGCAAGGTTCCTGGTATCAGAGAGCTGAAATTATTGGAGAAAATAAACCAAGGTAGAATTAGGCAGACCCAAACCATTGAGAATATGTTATCAGGTATCCAAGAAGATTTTATTATGTCCTTTCAGCCTTTAAAAGAAGAATTGATAAATACTAATAACAGCTTCATTCTGCTTCTTACTGAGAAATTAGATCAGCTTAATAATAAAGTGGACCTGCAACTTAATCTGATCAAGAATGATCTTAGAGACTTAAAATTCTGTCTTACCAACCCCCCAGGAAGTACCACCGTGAAACCATAACCTCCCTGACAAACAACTACCCCTTATGCACCACACCTAATAGGAATGCATATGAGTGACACTTTGAGGCCCAGTCCTACTCCCAAAATGTAAAAATCCCTCAAACCTTTACCCCCAATATCTGAATGGCCTAAGTTCTCTGGTGAAGGAGAATACAACCATATAAATTTAATCAAATTTATTGAATATACCATAAACTCTTATGACCTACCAGAAGCTATAGATGTTTTCACGCTGCCTAGACTCTTTGAAGGAGTAGCAATAGGCTGGTTTATTGGTAAGATAGAAGAAGTAGGATCCTTACCATGGAGTTCTTGGAAACTCTTAATCAAAGAACAATTTGGTTCCAGAATGTGGAAAAGAAAAATGATGAAAAATTTCAAAAATTCCTTATTTGACCCCTCCAAGGATAAACCTCACAAATGGTACCTAGAACAGAAAATTAGAAAAGACTGCTTCTATCCAGATGCTGATGTAGAGGAAGTTAATAAAAGACTTCTCAACCTGTGCCCTGGAAACCTTAACCATAGTGTGAGATGCAGAATGAGTATGGATGCTGACTTACCAACTCTAATCAATTTATGAGAAGAAGTGATAGATATGAATTGTTTAGACAAGAAGGCTCCTTATAGACCCAAAGATAAATTCAATAATAACAAGGTCAGAGAACCACCTCCTCTGATAAGTATCCCTGATAAGAAGAAATCTAATGAGAACAAGGATAAAGAAAGAATGCCTGGAACTTTTTGTAACTGTAAAAAGACAGGGCATATGAGACAAGAATTCCCATTGCCAAAAAGAAAAATAGCAGTAATGGAACGAGAACCTGAGATTGAAGGGAATCAAAAATATGAAGAAATAGCTGATACTGAAGGATCTCTGTCTGAATGTGAATTGATCCTGACCAACCCTGTCAATGTAATAGAATAAGATATAGGCACTTCTATAGAAATCAATAAAATCCATGGTGACTCTAGTTTGCTCCAACAATGGGACCCCACAATAATTCCTAGACATGTCACTGATGTTAAAAAATTAACAGTTAAACCTATGAGTGGTAAGATTTATACTACTGTTTAAACGTTTTATGCAACAGGATTGTATAAAGACAGACCTATAAGGTTATCACTTGACAGTGGAGCTTTCTGTTCATGTGTTTTAAATGAATTCTTGAACAAATGAAATCCCAACTGGAAAGACCACCTTTTGCCCGTCTCAAAATTCAAGTTTAGTTCTTGCAACTCCACTATGAATACTATTGGAGTATGGAATTCTCCTATAATACTTCCCCATACCAAAGTATCTTTGAGGATTCAAGTGTAATTTTTAGTATTTCTCAACTGATTATGTGACTACCTGATAATAGGAAATGATGTTTCATGTCTATATTGCATAGATTTGTTCCAAATTGAAGGAAGGTATTTCACTGTGGGTGGTAATTGGGACAAGAATTTTAAGATATGCACTATCCATGTTAGATTTTGATACTCTATACATGTATTGCTCTACTCTTCCTTTTTCTTATTTTTATTTTTCTCTATTTTTACTTTTCCTTTTTATGTTTTCCAATGATCTATCCTGTCTGAGTGAAGTGTCCATAGCGCACTACGCATCACCTGCCAGATGTTGCAGACTCAGTCAGACTCGACTGCAGACACTCCATAATTAGTGATGTCTCCAATTGTACTCTCATCTGCTTTCTGACTCTTAAGAGTTGGTCATCATCACTTCTATCATCTCAACTCTCATCAACAAAACGCTTCCTCAAGACTCAACAACTTTACCTTCTATACTTACCTTCAATACTTGATCCAACAATTACCCTCAATCTTGCGCATGAGCTTGGCAGCCAGTTTAATCAGTAAGGCAATCAGAGCAATCATTTCAACTTCTTGCTCATCTGACTTCCATCTCCTTACCACCAGTCATTCAAGGCGCTTCAACTCTCTCTCAGCAATACAACAACTGGCATTGTTGTTTCTCGCACTGGCTATTAGTAAATCTACCAACTGACTCATCTGAGGATTTCTGCTCCATTTACTAATCTCCTATCTCTGACAGTCTCTCAAGCTGTTGTACTTCTCTCTTCATCAACATCCTCAGACTCACCGTCCTCAGCCAGTGCTACCGTGTTGGTTATTTCCTTCCTATTTAATTTCTCATCTTTATAATCATCTTTGCGCTCTCATTGAAATGCACTGCAGCCTGGTATTGGTTACCAATCAAAATTTCCTCAATCAAAACTAACTTCCCCTCTTCTAATTATAAAAAGCACCTAGAAGAATTCAATCAAGAATACTTCTCTCAAGAAGCTCTCAATGACAAACTTTCTGAAGAACAGAAGAAAGATATATTCACAGTCTTTTTTGAGAATCAAAACGGTTTCTGTACTAGAGATCATTCCATTGGAGATACCAAAAGAAATTAAATGTTATTGACCTTGAGTATTAAGCCTCCTTATCCTCCTAAACTAAGAAGACCAGCTTATCCTCTAGTCCTAAATCTAGAATAGCTCTTGAGGAACACATCCAAGAACTTATAGACCTACAAGTATTGAGGAAAGTAGGGGACAATGACCAAGTAGATTTGAACACTCCTGTAATCATGCTTGGCATAATGATAAGTCAAGAAGGGTAGGAGACTTCAGAATTTTGAATTAATATACTCAAGCAGACTTTTATCCTATACCCCAAATTGATCATGCTCTGCATAACTTGTCTAAAGCTAAATACATAACTACTATGGATATGCTTAAAGGGTTCCACCATATATCTATAAGCCCTGGAAGTAGAACATTTATGAGAATAAAATGCCACTTATGAATATATGAATACCTCAGGATGCCCTTTGGTATAAAGAATGCTCCATCACACTTCCAGAGAACAATAGATACAGTTCCACATAATTACATCAGACAAGGATGGATGATGGTTTATATAGATGATGTGATCATATATTCTTATGATTGAGATACTCGTATAAATAAAATAAGATTAGTCCTCCAAACTATCTCCAAAGCAGGATTGAAAGTCTCCATGAAGAAATGTAACTTTAGATATGGAGAAATGAAAGGTCTAGGAAATATAGTCTCTGTTATGACTCTAGCTGCTGACCAGAATAAGATTGCTGTTGTAATGAATAGACCCATGCCTCAGAATGAAAAAGAGTTGCTATAATTTATTAGTTTTTGAAGTTACTACAGAAAATGCATCCCAAATTTTGCTATGCTAACTAAAAGTCTGTATGAAATATGCAACAATAACACTCTCTTTGAAATGACACATGAGAGGTTGAAAAACTATGAAGAATTAAAAATAGCTATGACCTCCAATCCTCTACTCATTCAACCAGACTACTCTAAACCCTTAAAGCTTTACATTTACGCTTGTATGGAAGCGTTAGGAGCTGCCTTACACCAAGAAAGAATAAAAGAAGACAAACCATTGGAGAAACCAGTACTTTTTATATCTAGACAGATCAAAGAAACTGAGATAAGATATGGAGCCAGTCCGATGGAATTCTTGGATCTGTTATGGGTTCTAGAAAAGTTACACTATTACTTAGAAGGCACCACTTTCCAAGTAATTACGGACTTTAATGCATTAAGAACTCTCATGAACATGAAGACTCCCAGTAGACATACGCTCAGGTGGCAAATTGCTATACAACAGTATAGAGGCCAGATGACTATAGTGAATAAAGGTAGAGCTAAACACTAGAATCCTGATATTTCAAGTAGGAATGCTTTTCCTAATTAACCTAGAAATCCAGCATATGACCCTAAAGATCAGGATATCTTTCCCATCTTAAACATGAATTTTTTTGCATCAGATTCTTGAATTATGGGGAACCACTTTTGTGAATTAGATTCTACTTTCTTTAATATAGTAAGAGAGAAATATTCCTCTGATATCAAGCTTCTGATTACCATTATGGAATGTGAATCCCCAGAGGCAGCACTGATAAATAGTTTACCAGCCTCATTACTCAAACCCTATAAAGCAGGATGTTTTACTTTTTGGGATGGTCTCCTTTACTACATACACAAACATTCAAGTGTGTTGGTACTGAGAAACAAAGAGCATATACAACACATAATTCAGGAATGCAATGACAACTGTTCATCAGGGCATCTATCCACTGAATTCACCTTGGAGAAAGTAAAACAGACTGATTGGTGGATAGACTGGAAAGAAATTACTTTCAAGTATTTTGCTAGCTGTGAGACTTGCCAAAAATATAATAAAAATACTGGCAAAAATTTTGGACTCCTACAAAAGATCTCTGAACCCAAAACTAGGTGGGAGATAATTAATATGTATTTTGTCACAGGCCTCCCCCCTGGAGGTACAAACTCATACAACTCTTTCTGGGGAATAGTAGACAGATGATCCAAGAAGGCAAAATTCTTACCTAACCACAAAGAAGACAATGCTATGGATGTGGCTTTGCTTTTTTTGAACAGGATTAAAGCTGATGTTGGTATACTCAAGATTATAATAAGTGACAGAGACCCCAAATTCACTTCTGAATTCTGGAGGAATCTACATGATATACTGGGTGCTACTTTATTTTTTTCTACAGAATACCTTCCCCAGACTGATGGATTAGCTGAAAGGATGATACAGACCCTGGAAGATATGTTAAGAAGCTTTTGTAGCTTTGGTCTGGAGTAAAAAAACTCAGATTGATATTGCCACAACTGGGTAAGCTTACTCCCAGACCTGGAGATGTCTTATAATAGCAGTAAACACTCTACTACAAAAGAAGCCCCTTACATACTTGAAAGAGGATGGATTCCAAACCTCCTTAGGAATAGCTTGAACTATAACTTAGCCACCATCCACCCTACATCTGTTGACTTTAAGAAAATGATAGACCTGCAAAATAATCATGCTCAAAAATGTGTAGAAGACGCAGTGGAATACAACAAAAAAAGATGGGATAAATCACACAAAGAACCTGAATTGAAAATTGGAGATCAGAAATTGATATCTACTTCCAACTTCAACAATTTGGCAGGGAACCAAAAACTGAAACCAGCTTTTGTAGGGCCATTTGTTATCAAGAAGATGCATGGCAAAAATGCTGTGGAAGTAGTCTTGAGTGAAGAATTATCAAGAAAAGACCCAGTATTCCCTGTTAGCTTAGTGAAGAACTTTAAACAAAGAGAAGGTAGCAACCTTGATCCAGTAATGATCCCCATAGAACCTGACCCCATGAAATAAAAAGGGAAAGTCAGCAGAATATTGAGAGACAAGAAAGAGAGAGTGCAAGTTAAAGATGTTGGACTATACTTAGTGAGATACAAAGGAGAATCTGCAGAAAAAGATGAATGGTTACCCAAGAGTAATATACCTGATAAACCAATACATCTTAGAAACTACAGAGCCAGCAAGAGGAACTGAAATACATAGGGAATTAATTTTTTCCCAATACACTCCAGATTTTTTCTCAGATATGGCCATATCTTGGAGTGAGGGAATTTCAGCTTGCTACTATTGCAGAGCAAGCTTCAAAAGTAACAGAATGACCTAAAATAAGAATATTAAGTTAAACTTAAGAAGGAGTAGGAAATACGTAAAATTAAATTGCAGAAATTGATTCTCCACCCAAAATTAGGTAAAGTCACTCACTTACCCCACCCTTCAAATCCAACTCCTTATACTTTTAATAATTAAAGAAAGAAAAGACCAAAATACTAAGGCACCACTATGGGAATTTTTGGAAAATTCAACATTTCACACAAATTGTCACTAATAGGTTTCACACCTAAAATTCAGTCAGAATTGAGGTTTTGTGTATATTATAGGAGTTACACGCGGAAATATTGTCTGTCACAATTCCCGCATGCAGCTGCAGCAACCAATGCACCCGCGCGCGGCTGAGCAGCAGCACTGCCACCCTGTCAGCGTACCCTGAAAAGCTGTGTATGCAGCCCCAGGCATCTGACAAGTACGCAGCCACGGGACTATGGGCTGACAGAGTGACAGGCGGCCTGAGAAGCCCAGGTACCACCTAAATGTGCTACAACCTGGACGGGGACATTCTAAATATGTAAAAAATAACCCTGTGAATAGTAGATAATTTAAAAATACATAAAATTATTTAAAATTACTTAAATAAAGGTTCTACCTATTTTTTTATAAAATATAATTAAAAATACCCAATATGTTGAAAATAAGATAACTACTATTTGTAAAATATCTTAAAATACTTTAAATATAAAATTGTGAGAACTTCAAGACATCAGCATTATTATTACATACTACGGTAACTGATTATGTAAAAATATTACATGAATTACCATAGCTTATATTTTTAATTAATTATTTTAAGTAAATCAAATCAATTTTGAGAATGAGGAGTAAAATCAATATCATGATTTTAATCCAATCAGTTAATACATAATGAGAGCCCACTTGAAATCAGATTACCCGTGGGGATGCCTACTAAACAAATTGTTAACTTACCGGGAATATTCACTCAAGATAATTAATTAAATAATAAATAATCTGGATAGATTAGTGTTATTCACACATCCAAAATACCAATTAAAAGGTAGAATAATTCCCATACCCTGTGGAATTAAATTTTACCCGTGCTAAAGCACCAAGAAAATGTGAAAGGCTACCACTTTTTACCCTGCTAGCCTTAGAATCTGTCCCTTTGAGCCCCTGTATCCCTCAGAAGGACAATATTGGGACTAAAAAAGCTATAAATATGCAGTCCTTTTGAGGATATTGATACCCAGAGACCCAGTTATATTTACATCCAGAAACTGTTCCAAGGTAATGAAATACTTATAAGAGACAAGTAGGCGGTGTATGGCGTTATTCTGATTAATAATATCCATCCCCAACCCTTTTTACAAAATTAAACTGCTGAACAACCTTTTTAACCCCAGTAATAGGTTTAACCCATCAGTACATGTCCCAAACAGGTACCCAAAGGATTTAATAATATACCAGTGATTCTTATTATCCTTTTTCTGTTGTGGAAGCTTGTCTAAAAGGCCCTTTCAAACAACCATATATTATATATATATATTATCTTTGGGCAATATCTCCATTAAGAATGTAAATTAAAGTCTCCAAAGTAACCAGGTATACATGTTTTCAAAGTGAATTACCTGAAGAGAGGTTTTAATGATCCCCAATATTATTGTGTCCCCTCTATTAATTTATTCAAGAATCAATTTATTAATATTGATTTATAATATTAAACCATAAACAAACCAATCAAACTTGCAATAGCTTTATCCAAATATAATACAGATTTTTTCTGCATTCATTGAATAATATATTTATTATTTTTTCTATCACCTCTGGTAGCTAAACGATAGCAAGGGTCTTGGAATTGAGGATGCTGAGAGTTCTTGATTGCACAGGCTTACCTTCATGAGAAACTGTTTGCCATTGAGTAAATTTTTCACCTTCCATGAGCAATGTTTTTTCCTGTAAAATACCAGTTTTGGTGGCTTCATATTCCCAGAGGCATGCATCTGTATGCTTTTGGCCAGAAGAGAGAGTATGAAAAAAATACCTGCCTGAGCATGTAGTTAGAGCTTGAGGGGGCTGGGGGAGTGGGATAGATACACATATGTCACAATGACAAGGACAAAAAAACTGAAAATCAAATTTAGATCTTAATTATCCTTAGAGTTTGATATTCTGGATCCCAAGAAAATCATAGCACCCAAAAAAAAAGTAAGATGATTGATTGTGGGTTTGAAATTACCCCGGTGAGATTTCCAATCACAATGAGATTTTTAACATTCACAATTGCCCCCAAGTTGTACAACCAACCATTCCCAAGATAGTTTTTAGTTTTTCATGGCCCCAAGATTAGGCTCTATAAGCTTCCCAGAAGTGTTGAAAGGCATGCCTGAACCAACTCTGTTCTTCTACTCAAATGACTTGGTCCAATTCTGATTCCAAACCTAGCCAATTGAATCCAGACCATTGAACCTTGGGCATTCAACCCTGTTTGATCCGTTGCCAAAAGTCCAAAACAAACTGTTATTCAAGCCAAAATCCTATCCTTTTGGATCAGAGAACTCAGCACATTGGGTTTTTCCATCAGGAGCTCAGGTGATGGCCAAGGTGGTATGGGTGGTGGAGAGCTTCCACAATTTTGGTTGATAGCATTGGCAGATGGAAATTGATTCCTACTGAGTTGATTGATGAGGATCGCACCAGTTGAGGTGTTGGTGGACCAAGCTAATCTAGCATTGTGAAGCTGTTTGGTTGAACCACTGGGATAAAATGGTTATTGGAAGGTCTTTTGGAGGATTGGCAAGCTCATGAGGCTTTGGAGACTATGGCTCTGGTTAATATTGGATTGGGAAACATCATTAATTGGACCAAAAGATGGTATTCCTACACAACCAAACCATCAATTTGAAAGTGGGGATTTTGAGGGGAATCTTCCAAGTGGAGTGAGTCTGAGGAATCATAAGGGTTGATCAAGCTGAAGAATAGATATAACCCAATACCAAAGAGTGAGATGAATCCAACTGGCAGGAGGTCGCAGAGATGGGACCCAATGTGATTGCTGAATCCTCCCACTGGTTCTGCCAACTGGGATGACATCCACCCAAGAGTATTTTTTGATTTGTTGCTGGTGACTTTGTATTATTTTTTTTGAGTCCTTGCCAAGGTATGGATGATGTGAAGGTGTGGATGGGTGTTTTGAATGTTGATGGATTGTTGCTAGATGATGATGCCTAAATGGTGGATTTGATTTTTGAAATATGCCATTTCAAAACACACAATTTAATGGGTAAGTGTATTTCAGAAACTGTCATTTTTAATGGTGTATTTTTCCAAAAAAATGGTGTTTTTCTATTGGTGGATTTGCCAAATTTGATAAAACATATTATATATATATACATATTTTCAATCTCTTGGAAGAAAAAAATGAATTTTTTGCAAGGATTAAAGAAAAATCATAAAAAGGCATACTTTTACTGATTGAATTTATCCCAGTCCAGAATCATAGATCTCATCAAGATTTTAGTTAAGTTTCCAAATTTATTTATTTTTGTTTTGAAAATGATAATAAATGTTTTAAAAATAATTAAAATTTACAACAATTTTTTTTTGAGTGAAACACCCGTCATCTTGGCCTGGATATATATCAAAACACCAAGTGGTTTTTTGGATGGACCTGTGCAAGCCAAAATTAGGGTGTGTCAAAGTTTTAAGAAGTTTCTCTCATGTGCATGGCAAGTTTACTACCAACTATACTAAGGACACTTGCTTCCAAGTGATCAATATATGCTTGTAGAGGTCAATGACAATGTCACTTTGTGAGGACATATGATGAATGAGTAACCAACTACAAGCATGCAGGGACTGAGGTCCTGAAGACTGCATGAAAGCATTGATCATATCCCAACATAAGGTAGCAAACTGGCCATTATAAGCCTGCCATTTTTTTTGACCAAACCCACCATTTTCAATGACAGTTTTCTGAAATATAAAAACCCCCTAACTGGTGTATTTCAAAATTGATGGTTTCATGAAAATGGTGGATTTAAAACATCAAACCCGCCATTTATGCACAATCATCCATCGCCATTCATCCCATGCAAAACACCCATCCACACCTCCACCTCAGCAAATCAATACCCACCCCATCTCCATTGCATCACACACATCTCATCTCCATTGCTTACCACAAATCTTATCATCATCTCATCACCCCACATTGCATCATCATCTTTCTCAAAATTTCCAATTTAACTTCCCAGCAGCATGTTGAAAACACAGAAAAGCTGACTGAACTTTTAACCACCAGTCACCTCCCACTGGTCCACTCCTTCCTCCTCCTCAGCAAACATCCTCACCCACCACCACCCCACCCATAAACTTCACCTCACCCACCACCTCCCCTTCTCCTTTGGTTGGCACCCCTGGTAAGCCCCCCCTCCTTGTCATCCTCCTCCTCTCTCTGACCCCCATGGGTTGCTGATCCTTTGATCATTCAACCTCTAGGTCCCCCCACACCTCCTTGCTCAATCCTCCAGTTAAGAGCCCCCCCCTCCCCTCCTCCTCCTCCTCTGCCACTGCCGGTGGCCTCCTCCTCCTCCTCCCCCTCTGCCTCCGCCAGCAATGAATTCATAAATTGTGCACAGCAGTGTGGTGTTGTTACATAGTCCTTGATTGGGAATGGCGCTGCGGTTGGCGCGCTAAGCATTTGGGTGGTCAGGCTCAGCACTCAGATGGGCGCGGTTTCATCAGTGGCGGCTGCAGGCTCAGCAGAAGCCGCAGTGGGCTCAGCAGTAGGCACCTTGGGGTTTGGCATACTGGGCATGGGTTGGGCTTGATCAAATGTGGCAGGCTGCGGCCCACTTGGACAGTACAGACCCAAGAATGGAGCTGGCCCAACCAGGTTTGCAGGCAACTAGTTTGGGAAGGTAGGGCAGTGCAACCATGAATATAGGCGCGGGCTGGGGGCAGGCAAGCGCCGGCCAACCCGCAGGGAAGGAAATCATGCAGCGCGCCGGGAAGATAAGGACAATGTAGGGGGCTGCATGTAGGGCGCAGCAGAGGGTTGCTTCATGAGAAGGATGAAACGGGTGTGTGTAACTGTAGGATGGCTTGAGGGTGGTTGCAGTATGGGAAAGGGTTAGGTTTAGGCTAGGGTTCTGGTTTCTAGGGTTTCTTTTCTATTTTTTGTTTCACTTTTACTTAGGATAGGGTTGAGAGGGTGGGTATAAAATCCGCTCTCTCAACCGCAGCTTTTACATATACACAGATATACATGGATGGATGGGATTTCATGGGATGGATGGATGGATAAAGGATACAGAAAGTAAAGTAAATTCATCTCTCTATCTCTCTCTCTCTCTCTTTACTGGGGCATCCTTATCCTTACAGATGCTAGAACCATTGATTCCAGAACTTGAGGACAACTAGGAGAGTAGCTTTCTATTTTTTTCCACATCTGGGGGTCTGGCCGGGAAACGCTTTTGTTCCAAGTCTCTCAAAAGTATGCAGGATGCTCCCAAAAACCGCACCAGGATCAAACATTCCGCCAACTTTTCCTTTACAACCAGCTCCTAACGCTCCATCTCTGCCCCTACCACCAGAAGCTTCTGCCCCCAGCGCAAGGGAATTTTTTGGCCATCATCTGAGGGGTAGTTGTCAGACATGGTGGCTGAAATTCCAGGTTGGGTTTGGCTTAGTCCTGGGGACTTTCCTCATCTTTGGTTCAGCACCAGGAAATAGAATGGTTCCTCTCCAGGTTCAAGGGTATTGTGGATTCCAAAGGTGTGTTGGGTGCAGACAAGGTTCAAAAAATTGTTCTGTTCATTACGGAGGAGGTGAAGCTTTGGGATGTGGAGGAAATTGTTGGGTATGAAAGGCAAGACTGGCAAAGTCTGAAGAGCAAGATTTTGGCAAGGTGGGGAAAGCGCAAGCCTTGTTTCTGGGAAAGTGATTTTGAGCAGGCCGCGGTGGAGGCAATATGCAGGGGTTCGGACACGCAAGGAACTGGTGGAATACATGTCAAAATTTGAGCGTATTTACAGGTACCTGTCAAAGAATGAAGTTGTTGTGGGGAAAACAGGGGCAATGAAGAGGGCGTTTTTTGGGTGGAATCGCGCCAACAAGCCGCTTGTGGGTGCAGAATTACCTGTACG
Organism: Puccinia polysora; assembly: GCA_025617555.3. Classification (NCBI taxonomy): domain Eukaryota; kingdom Fungi; phylum Basidiomycota; class Pucciniomycetes; order Pucciniales; family Pucciniaceae; genus Puccinia; species Puccinia polysora. Next base: position 29,175,389 of record CM062638.1, on the reverse strand, counting down.
ACTATGGCCTTGTGAAGAGATTGTTAGACGGGAGTGTTGAAATCCTTCTTGACTTGTTGGTCATCCGGCAGGCCATGGAAAGAAAAATTGACTTGGACAAGCTCATCACAGACACGGCACAGACATATCTGGCGGTTTTGAAGAAGTAGGTGATGCTCTTGGTACCCGCTCCAGCCAAAGTACCAGCCACAGGATTGTCAAAATTTCCTTTTGCCCCAACTTTTCAGCAGGTTGTTGATCCAATGGTGGGGGAGATGACGGAGATCTTCTGGGATTTGAAATTATTTCTTAACTGTACCAAGGCCCCTATGGCCCCTAAAACTCTGGCTTCCCTGGTCCAACCGCATGCTGTGCCTCCTCACATGTTGGAAGGCTTCCAACCTCCCAGCTGGTCTTTTGGGGGTTTCATGGCTTGCGTGTACACATATTGCAGAGAGAAGGGACACTGGAAGTTGTTGTGCTCCCATCTCACACAGGAAATGGGCAAGGGATTGGTGCGCCCATCTGGCTTCCGTACATATTTCCAAAGGGAAAACCAGTGGATTCTGCAACGTGCCAACCCCCCCAATAGTACAAATATGGTAATGGGTGAAGGCCCAGGTCAAGCTAAGGATTTTCACTGCGCCTGAGACCTTGGAAGCGCCAAGGGTGGAAGCCAAAGTGGGGGCACTGGCAACAAACAAGAAAATTTCAGTAGAAAAGATGGATGTCAATTTCAGCAAGCAATCACCAGTTCCAAGGGCAAGTGTGCAAGCCCCTGCCGGAGACAGACAGTTGCCAAAAGCCACAGAGATTTTGCAGAGGGTAATGGGGAATGAGTTGCCAGTACACCTAATACTGCAAGAACTAGTGGCAGTTTCCCCGGTGGTTGTCAAGGAGATAGTCCAAGCGTTGAGGGATTGCAGAAAAGGCCAGGTTCCAACAAAGGTCCAGCGTGTGGATGTGGCGCAGGAGGAGTTGGCTCACAAACTGGCACAATTGAGGTCCGTTTTGGTTCTGCTTGCTTATGTTGCAATCATAATTGCGGGGAAAAAAGGTATGGGTGATGTTGGACAGCAGGTTGATGGTCAACTTGCTTTTGTCAAGGCTGATGGATGAGCTGGGATTGGTAAGGATGAAGTGTGCAATTGGGCTCTGGGAGTTTAACGGCCAAGAGTGCCATGTGGATGGGGTAGTGCAAGGGGAGGAGGTGGAGGTGGAAAAGGCTTGGAAGCCTTTATCTTTCCTTTTGGCGGAATGCAGGAATGTGATATCCTGGATCAGCCTTTCATGTTTGAATTCCGGGCCCAGATGGCTTTTAACCTTGAAACAGGAACAGAAGCATTAACCGTCAAAGATGCGTTTGGTGAAATGTTCAAGAAAATGATCTGCAGCCACAGGAAGAGAAAATGGGTGCAGAGGCAGGCAATGTGTGGCAAGGGCAATTTGGATGCAGGGACTGACTGTAAGGGTCACCCTGACAAGGATTTTTCCTAGATGTCCTTGGTTACTGTGTGGGGCAAGCTCTGGCCCCGCGCAGGCGGTTGACTAGCAAGGAGCAGGTGGGAAATGGAGCAGGGCGGGAAGGGCGAGTAACAGAAGTAAGTTCCCTTCCTCACTGTGCATCTCCTGGAGGTTATATGTTTTGAAATACCTACCATTGTCCCACAGTTGTGAGCAAAGGAAAAAGCCCAGGTTTGGTTATTGCTAGGACTTACAATGATGATGGTTGGGTATCGATGTCAAGATGCAACGCTGGAAAGTACAAGCCAGTGGCGCAGAAGTTATGGACACGGAAAAATCAAATTCTGCAGGGACTGAAAAGACCCTTGCACCCAATTGCTTGGTCTCCTGTGTCAGCTTGCTACTATCTACAGAGAAACCTGTCATAGCAACACAAAACTATAAAAATAAGAATATCTAAATTAACAAAAGAAGGATTGAGAAATCCATAAATATTATTGAAGAAATGGATTCCTCACCAAACATTAGGTAGGATCACTCACTGACCCCACCCTTGAAGTCCAAGTCCTTACATTTTCAAAATAATTAAATAAAAGTACTAAAAATTACAACACCAGTATGGCACCTTTTGTCCATTCTAACATTTCACACGTGTTGTCATGTATAGGGTTTACACCTAAAATTCACTCAGAATTGAGGTGTTGTGTATATTTGAGGAGTTACACACGGAAATGTGTTATGTCACAATTCCCCTGCACAGCCCTGCATCATGACATACCCCTACGTACTTGTAGTAGCAGTTTAAAGAGTACTAGAGACCTGCGCGCAGCTAAGTTTTGCTAGGCACACAGCGGATACTACCCCATGCGCATCTGTACTGACTGATCCCTGCGTCTGGATCTGTTGTGACTAATCTGACAACCAGGTACCGCTCAAAAGAGATACAATCTAATTAGGTATGCCTGGCATATGTAACAAGTTGACATATGCATTAGTAATAATCTAAAAAGATGATAACTTAATTAAAATTAATAAAAATTAAGTTTAGAACACTTTTTAATGATAAATTAAAGATCAAGGATTACCACGTAAATCATTGACTCTGATCTATGAAGACCACAAAAAACTACAAGGATTGATCATAAAAATTATTAAAAACTATCTAAGTGATCAGCGAATGATGGAAAATCAATAAAAGTCCACATTTGATCACTTTAAAGCAATAATAATAGTAAAAATGAATAATTAGTGCAGAATGATTAAATTTACGCCATAATAGATTAACAGATCCTGTGGCTAAAATAGTACCAAAATCCAGCAGATCTAAGGTCAGCTGTTTGACAGCACCAAGTGGACGTGCTAATACTGCTCTGACTGGCTTGCCAGCCTCAGGACATGAGCAGAACCCTCTCTAAGTGCCCTGAGAAGCTCAAAATCACCCCAAAAAGGTATTTATACAGACCTCTTTGGATCCATTATTGCATTATCAGTTTACCAAGAATTATTATTATCAATCAGAAACCGTGTCATTGTTAGTCAAGTGCTTATGAAGATTCTAAGAAAGTGATTTATGACCAAGTCGTAGTATTATTATTCATTTCTTAAAACCAATCAACCCTTGAAGTTTAGTCAGGCTATCCACCCTGTCTGCGTTGAAACCCTTCCTATTATTGCAGAATTTGCGTGATAAAGTGATCAGAATGAGTTTTTCCCTTCCTTTCTAGGCCAGTGTGCTGTTATGCCTGGCCATTAGTGGAATAATCATTTTCTAAGGCACCCATCTTAATTCCAAGGTTCTTAAACTGCTCAAGGAGGCACCTTGAAGAGAGGTTGCTTTGTCTGTAAGGACCCCCATTAGTATAATACTGTGGCCCATCTTTTATATACAGATTGAAAACATTTTATTACCAAACCAATTAAATCTTGCAACTGATCTTATTACATTATTTATTTGAGCCTCCAAGCCTTTATTTTTGGAATAATTATTATTATTACTATTCCAGTATTTTTATAACTTTCTGTAGCTAAAGGACTGCAAGGTTCCTGGTTTCAGAGAGCTGAAAACTGGGGGTCTGGCCGGGAAATATCCTTAAATAATTAATCTCTGATTATTTATTCCTTGGACCAGTATATCTTTTTAAAAATAAGTTTAAATACTTATAACATATATTTTTGATCCTTTGTTTCTCTAGTGGATCCTAAGACCAACGGAGAATTGATCAATCATTATTTGAAACTTCTTAAAAAGAAAAAAATAAGAAAAAATCTGTAACTTTGTCCCTATTATTATAACTCCTGAGCAACAACAAGAGAAATTTCTTTATTATAAACAGAAGGTTACAAAGGACAAAGAACTTGAGCTTGAAAGAATTATCAATTTTAATTCTTTATTAAGGCAACATAAGGAGTGGAAGGAGGCTTTTTATTTATAAACTAAATAATCCTGAAGATAAAGAAAAATCCAAAACTAATAAAAGTGATTATTTTTCTAAAAATATGATCTTAACACATAAAAATACAAAAAAATATTAAACTTATACTTTTTTTTATCCATCTCAGTGGATTTGATTTTTGGTGATGTCATTGACCAGGACCTCCTAGAGGATGTCCCAGACAGTGTAGCCTTGGACTTACCCTTGTATTTATCCCAGGATCTGATTGGAACTCACTCAGACCCTGTTGGAATATCCTCCAAGGATAGTTGTTATCCCAAAAAAGTGTTGGTACCCTTGAATTTAACTTTAAGTAAATAAAAATATATATAAAAAAAATTATTAAAAATATAAATACACAAAAAATATTATTTTTTTATATTTTTAAGTCTTTTTTCAAAAGTTTTGACAAAAGACTTACTCATTTTTTTGGTGCTATTTACCAAGACAGGCGCAACACCCGTGCAACAGGTAGAGACCCATCATATGGATCTTTGCCCAGAGGAACTGTTGTGGTGACCAAATCTGGACAACCTGGACCAGATGCGGAAAATTCAAAATAAAAAAAAAACATAATTTCTTTTTTAGTATCACTTCTCCAACTTCCTCATCCCCACATCCCTTTTTCCCATTGGTCTAGGACAGGACTCTCTTGGCCTCACCATCTAGACACTGTTTTTAATTCCTTCTCTTGTCAATTCCTCCCTTCCTTTTGGCCAAACGTGCAGGCCAAGACCCGCTTGGCTCAAGATCTCATCTTCAAGCCATCATTCATCATCAGCACCCCATTTTATTGCACTGAGAACCATCTCACTTGACTTGACTTGACTCCATTGATTGAGATTTGATAGTCCATCCCCATCATCCACTCATCACCATCCATTGACCAACAACGAGTTATCCAACCAGATCATTGCTTCCATCATCACTTAACTCCCTACTCAACCAACAACCCCCTCCAGTCTACCAAACTTGACCCCACCTCCTCCAACCTGATTGACTCACAATCCTCAAGCAATGATCATCATACTTGAGACCTCTTCCTCTCCCCTCCAATGGTTTTTTGTCTACGTCATAGACTTGACCTCCCTTCATTGCTCAACCCCAACACCAATCTATTGATAACTCCCACCCCCCCTCTGTCTTTGGTTTGGGGTGGGAAAATGTTTTCTGCCGCCTGCAGACACCCACGGGCGGCCTGATCCGTTTCCCCTTTCCCACCCCTTTTGCCTTTGGGCAAGGGGAGGGTGTGATATGATATTGTCCCGCGCGTCTGTCCACGATGTAAGACTTCAAACGGCGCAGGGCGTTGGCAGTTCTGTGGAGGGGATAGGTCCTTTTTTAGGCTGCCCTCCTGTGTGTTACAAAAATATTTAAATGTTACCAGGGTCAAGGTCCAGTAAAATTTGTTAATGAGGAATCAAATGGGATAGGGATAAGTTGATAGCAAAAATAGCTGAGGGGGGAAGCAGCACTACATGAACCAAGATGATGAGGAGAAAGACTTTGAACAAAATAAGTTAAAGTTTGCGCAGAGTACAATAGAAAAAAGCAGTTTTAAGGAATGGAGCCCACACGCTAATAACTCTGGTCGTCAGCAGGTGCTTGGGAGTGATCAACTCAAACCCAATCAACCTCCAGGTTCTCAATGAACCTACCCAACTCTCTGCAATCAAGCGCTTGAAGGGTACCAGATAACTGTGGATGGCTGCACAAGACAATGCAATATGTTTATGGATCACTGAAACAAAAAGTAACAATTTTGGACTAAGAGGAACCCAACACTTCTCAAGGATTCAAGAATATTGTGGCAGAATGCAACTTGAATAATTAAAGGGAGGTTTAACACTCCAGGTTTAAACTTAATAAAACCTCTTAGTCAAACGTGACTGGTCCAGAAAGACAATCAAATGAATGATCAAGACCAAATAATGGTCAGAAAAAGGGATCAAGAGTGGTATAACACACTCAAGAATTCAATTTCATGAATTTTTATTCAACCAGCAAGGAAGGAGTTGGTGAGAAGGGACAGGGCCACAGAAGGGCAGATCAGAGTTTCAGACTTAAAAAAAGTCAAGGGTAAGGGATAAGGATCAAGGGATAATCAAAAGATATATCCAGATAAGTGATCAATTTCAAAAAGGAAGGAGCTCATGGATCAGAAGCTCATAATTCTCATTAGTGGAAAGAATTGATGATTGAAAAAGCAGGGGAGAGCCCCTCCTTTTATAGGCTAGAGAGCCCTGTAACTATTTCAAATTGGATAACACAAATCAAAGCAGAATTTTTTTTTTTTGATCATGATGAGGCTCAAGCTTGTGGAGGCCCATTTCCCTTCTACCAATCTTGCAGACTGGGGTGAGAGATTCTTACCCCAGCTTGTTGCTTGCAAAATCCTGTGCAGACGTTTGCACACCTAGTAAAAACGCAACACCCCCTCCCATCCAAATCTGGAGGAAAGTGAGAAAGAAAGAAACCGTACAATAAAAGAAAAATAATAAAAAAATGAGAGAAAAAGAAAAAAAAGGGCAGTGAGCAAACAATTGAAAAAGAGACTAAGAACCAAAAAAAAAGAAAAAAATCAAAAATCAAATGAAAAGAAGAAACAAAAGCAAGAGAGAGAAAAAAAAAGAAAGAGAACAAAAAATGAAAAAAATGAGGAAGGTTGCTGCCAATTGTCCAATCTAGGAGGAGAGGGTGATCCCAATAATGATGGAGGCAATGATGATGAGGATGAGGAGGAGCAATGCAATGAGTCGCGCATGGCCAAGCGATGGGGAGGATCATGATGAACAACCAATGGTTGCAATGAAAGTGAGGAAGCAATCAAGGATGCAAACAATGAGGATAAGGAGGAGCAATGCAATGAGGATGAGGAGGAGCAATGCAAAGAGGATGAGGAGGAGCAATGCGATGAGTCACGCATGGCCAAAAGTTAACAAGAAAGGCCTGAGCGCAAGGAGGGGGGATTGAACCCAGGGTAGGAGGGAAGTGGGAGCAATGGAAGGAAGAGGAGGAGCTACACAACTAGGACAGGGAAGGGTTGGAGTGAAGTATCCAAATTTTTTCTAAGTTCATTTTTTTTTTTGATTTAAGGTATGAAAAAAAATATGTATAAAAAAATTCTTCAAATTTTTGAATTATTTTCCCAAGGTGTCCCAAATGGTTCACGAAAACAGAAGGATGCAGGATAGGTGAAGGGATGAATGATCCCACCCCGGTACGGCAGGCCGGACTTCCACCGGCCTGCAGGATCAGATTTTTTGGATCACCTTTATCTGAGAAAAAAAAAAAAATTCTTTTTTGTGCTCCATTTGTAGTATCTCTTGTACATAGTCTAACAGGGCCTCCTTCTCATATAAGGAGGGGCTCTCCCCTGACTTTTGGATCACATCCCACCATAGAGCAGCACCAGATCATCCTAGATCCCATCATCAGATCAGACCAGATCACACCATCCTCAGTAAATCCTACCATACCAGGGTATCATATTCATTTTCACCTTGCAATACATCATCCATGGGGTCTTCATTCCCCTTTATCTGAGACAAAAATTTGGGTATATCTATGATTGCCCCTTGATCCTTGAGCCTCCATACTCAAACCTTTGATCCTTGATCCTTATCAGCAACCAATAGCTTTGCTGGTTGAAGAACAATTTGACTAATTGAATTGTTGAGTGTGTTACACCACTGCTGATCCCTTTATCCAACCATACTGGTCTTGATCATTCTTTGATTATCTTTCTGGAACCAGTCACTTTTGACTGAAGAGGTTTTATTAAGCTTAAAACCTGGAGTGTTAAACCTCCCTTCATCTCTTTTGAAGTTGAATTCTGCCACGCTACTCTTGAGTCCGTTGAGAAGTTTTGGGTTATTCTTGTTTAAATCAGTTGTTTTTTTGCTTCTAGAGCTTCTTCAAACAATTAGCTTTGTCTTTTGCAGCCACCCACAGTTATCTGGTACCCTCCAAGCGCTTGATTGCGAAGATTTGGGGAGGTTCATTGAGAACCTGGAGGGTGTTTGGTATTGAGTTGATCTTTCCTAAGCTTCTGCTGACAACCAGATCTATTAGCTTGTGGGCGTTGTTACTTACAATTGCCTTGTCTTGTTGAACTCTGAAAAAACCTTGACTTCTTCTATTCATGTTTTCCCCGTCACCATCTTGCCTCAGATAGCGTTGTTTCCCAGCTACCAACCACTATAAACTTTATCCTCTTACATTTGGTCGCTTGTTTACCAGGTTCTGGACTTTGATCTTGGTTACATTTAAATATTTTTGTAACACTCAGGAGGGCAGCCTAAACAGCACCTTTCCCCTCTGCAGAACTTGCATGGCCTGGCACCGTTTGGAGTCTTACATTTGGTCCCCTGGGCAGGGATTGAACCAGCAACCTTGGGATTTACAGTCCCAACATCAATCATCAAATTTTTAATCCAATCTCTTTCTTTTTTTCTGTCATCATCTAGATCCGTTGAGGCAACTTGTTTTAGAAGTAGGTCCTCCCAATTGTGCACCACCTGGGAAGGATACTTGTCATTTTTCAAGAAAACCTACTCTTGCCACATTCTTGAGCCACTTTGGAAATCTGTTCCTTGGATCTTTTAGGAAACTTTGTCAAAATGGAATCCACCAGCAACTCTTCCACTTGTCCTAAGATGGTAAAGATCAAGCCCCAGAACAAAAACTTAGGATTCAATGGGACAAATGTGGAACGCTTTTTGGGCTTGTACAAGATGGCTGCTTTGGTGGATGGGGCTAGTGAATTTGATATGGCCTACCAGTTACAATTTTTTATCTCCTCTGATGAAGTTATGGAAATAATTGAGTTGTTTGAAGGTTTTGAACAACATAACTGGACCCTTCTGTGGGGAGCAATGTTTGCTTATTGGGGAAAAATAGATGTAGCACAATTTACTTTGCAGGATCTAGATAACCTTGCCTCTCAGTGGGTCTCCAATGGTGGTGTGGCTTCCACTTCCAATTATCAGCTTTTTAGGAAATCTTGGGATCCCATCCAATCCTACCTTGTCCAAAACAATCACATCACACAGTGGACAAAATTCAAGTCCAATTTTTCCAATCTTTCTCCCTTGGAGTGCAAGAAAGGATTAAGGAAAAACTGGTCAAGTCTGGATCCATAATCACTACCAGGGATAATCAATTCAAGCTCCCTGGTTTCCTTATCCTTAAGGGAGTAGTGGATAAAGTCATGAAAGGTCAAACAGCCCTCACTTTTGAAAAGTCTCAAACCGCTTAAACAGTCCATGCCCCCTCTTTTAAAGAGTCAAACAAGATCATGAATAAAATGGAATCTGATTGCAGGCTCAAGAACCCTCATCCTAACCAAGAAACCGCTACAATGGACAAGATCACTAAACTGCTCAAAGCCTTTGAAAACAAAATGGATCAAAAGATTTCCTCTCTTTCTGTTCCTAAACCTTCTGGTTCTGTTCCTAAAAAGACTATACTCTGCTATTATTGCCACAGGGAAGGCCATGGAACCAGTTGATGTCTCAAATTCCAGAAGGACAAAGACAAGAAATTAGTAGAGCAAAGAGGGAATAACTTTTTCCTTCCTAATGGTGCCCTAATCCCCTTTGATTCATCTCACCCCATTTGTCATGTGGTGGCCTCTTACCAGCCACCTCCTCCTATAAAGGCATCCTTGACTTCTGTGGATTTCCAATCTTCTTGTGGGACTCTTCCACCCTGGTATCCCCCAGGTATTTCCTTGTCTTCTCTGGTTGGTACTTACCAATCTGATCCGGCAAGGAAGCAACATGAGGAGCCCAAACCTCATAAAGCTCCATCCCTGCCAACCTCAATCCTCCAAAAACCTCCCAAACAAAGATCCTCACCTGAGCCCTCTTCTGATGTAGAAGACATGAAGGTGGAGAAAGAACCGCTCATGGAAAGGTCTCTCAGATCACCCTGATCCTCCCTCATCTATTAAACCTCCTCAATCCCCTGATCCCATTCTTGATTCACCCAATTTTCCTCCCTCCACCCAGCCCAAATTTTGGTTTGAGAGGGGAATTTCTAGAGATCACCCCAATGCTGTGGAAGGGGTATTAAAGAAAATTTCTGATCCTAAAATTCCTGATCTATCTCTGGCTGAACTCCTATCGATCTCTCCATCTGTTGCTGAAGGAATGACAAAATGGGTTTCTTGTTGACGGGTGGAAATTGGTCCTGAGGAACTCAAGGCCTCCTCTGGAACTTTGATAGAGGGCTCTGGTGGAACAGATCCCTCTTCTAAGTCTATTCTTTACTCATGTCCTCTTGGTTTTCTTCCCTGCCATCTTGGTGAATCAGCTAAAAGGGTCTTGCTCCTTGTCAACTCTAGCTCTCAGCTCAACTTGATCTTGGATTCTATGGCCTGCATACTGAAACTCAGCCCTAGGGTCAGTTTCACCTCTTCAGTTTATGGAATAGGAAATCAGTCTTACAAATTGGTTGGAATTTTTTAGAAGTTCCAGTCCAGATTGGGCAAAACATCATTGGAACTTGTCATTTCTGGATCACACGCTTGTATGGACCTATGATCTTGGGTTGACCTTTTGTAATCAATTTTGGAGAAACCCTGATGTTTTTCAATCAGGTTGGGGAGAGAATCCTCCTCCCCAATTCAGATGGTAGAAAAATTGAGGTTCCTCTTTGTTCTTTGTATTCTGGTTAGTGGGAAAGAGATGTCCCCGGTCATTTTCCTAAACAGAAGGATAATTCCAGTTCTTCTCATTTTTTATGGGAGTAGTTGATCCTACTAATAGTTTTAGTTCTTTTCAGCCTCAAACTCCAACTCAAGGGTCAACCCTCATCCCCAAGTCCTATTTCTCTTTCTTTTCAACAATTTCCTCTGATCTCAATAACATCAAAAATCAAAAACAAAACAAAATGGAAAAATCCAAAAATACTTCTTCTTCATCTGTTGTTTCTTCTTTTCCTTGTACTCTTCTTCCTGATCAACCTTCTTTCAGTTCTGATGCAAATCTCCGCAATGATTCTAAACTAGATACCATTCTTGAGGTGGCTTTTGTATGGAGGAATACAGGCTTCAGTGGAGGCAAATTGGGGTAGAAGTAAGTCCTCCCAATTGTGCACCACCAAGGTATCCTACTACCATCATTTTCAAAACCCTACCTTGTGCCACACATGTGAGCAATTCATTATCCCCTGGGACTTCTTTTATGGAAAAGGCACCTTTCAAAAACTTTGCAGAACATCAAACTTGGAAGGCGTTAGAACTTGGTCTCAATCCCCGTAGTCAGATCTCTCTGGTCAACTCTTGGAAAAAACACAAACCACTCTCTTTTGCCTCCAAATATAAACCAGTTCCCAGGAAAATACAACCAGTCAACCAACCAATGCCTCTCAATCTCAATCCTCCTCTTAAACATCCTCCTCTATCCCGCAATCCTTTCTGTGGTTTACCTCAATCTCCTCCTGGTCCATTCATCCCCTCTTTCTGTGTCACTGAAGAACGTCTGAGATTAGTCAAATTTGGACCAGATGGATGGCTTCTACCTGATGAGTTGTATTCAATCAAAAATGTCCTGGCTCTTAGGGAAAAAGATATTGCTTTCTGTGAAGAAGAGAGAACCCCATCAATGTTATTGAAGGAATTATTGAGTTTTCTCTGGACATAGCAATACTTCTCTCAAGAAGCTCTGAATTCCCTGCTCAATGAATAACAAGAACAGGACATCCTACATGTATGCTTTGAAAATCAGAATGCTTTCTGTACCAAGGATCACCCCATTGGCAACATCAAAGGACATGAGATAATTCTGACTCTAACCATTAAGCCTCCTTATCCACTTAACCTCCAGAGACCTGCTTAACCTTCTATTCCAAAATCTAGAGCTGCTCTGGAAACTCATGATCAAGAGTTGGTTGACTTACAATTTTTAATGAAAGTAGGACACAATGAACAAGTGTATATCACTACCCCAGTAATTATAGATTTTCATAATGATAAGTCAAGGATGGTTGGAGATTTTAGAATGCTGAACAACTACACCCAATCTGATTATTATCCAATTCCAAGGATTGAAAGTGCTCTGCATAACCTGTCAAAAGATAAGTAAATCACTACCATGGACATGCTGAAAGGTTTTCACCAAATACCTATCAGCCCTGATAGCCAGAAAATCATGAGAATTATCTGTCATTTGGGAATTTATGAGTATCTAAGGATGCCTTTTTAGATTAAAAATGCTGCTTCTCACTTTCAAAGGATGATGGAAACAGTTCTAAGATTGTTCATCAGACGAGGATGGATGATGGTTTACATTTATGATGTTATCATTTTCTCTGATGATTGGGATACCCACCTCAATAAAGTAAGATCAGTCCTCAAAACCATCATTGCCATGGGATTAAAGTTAAACAATGAAAAAGTGAACCTTGGCAACAGAGAACTCAAAAAATTAGTACACATTTTCTCTGGACTAACCTTAGCTGCTGACCAGAAAAAGATAGCAGTGGTAATGAATAGACCAATTCCTCAGAATAAAACTGAATTCCTATCTTTTATTAGCTTTTGCAGCTACTATAGGAAGTACTTACCAAATTTTGCTCTTCAAACCAAGTGTCTGTATGAAATCTGCAACAACCCCACCTTGTTCAAAATGACTCATGAAAGAGTCAAGAATTATGACAAACTCAAGATGGCCATGGCTTCAGCTCCAGTACTGATTCAGCCAGACTATTCTAAATCCTTCAAGCTCTATATAGATGCTAGTATGGACGGGCTAGGAGCTGCATTACACCAGGAAGTCATAGAGGATGACCAACCGGTGGAAAAACCTATACTCTTCACATCCAGAAAATTTAAGGATACTGAGAAAAGGTATGGTGCAAGCCAAATGGAATGCCTTGCTTTAGTATGGGCTCTGGAAAAACTTCATTACTACTTGGAAGGCACCAAGTTCACAGTGATTACTGACTGCAATGCCATCAGGACTTTGATGAACATGAAAACCCCTAGTGGGTTCATGTTAAGATGGCAGATAACCATACAACAGTACAGAGGTCAGATGACAATAGTTCACCAAGCTGGTGCTAAAAACCAGAATGCTGATAGTGTTAAGCATTTAATGGCAGAGTGGAGTAATAAAAGTGTCCGCGCAGGGACAAAACCATGAGGATGTGGATAGTCTAATTCAAGAGTAAAATAACATCATTGAGTAGTCTTTCTCTGGAGTTCTGCACTCAACAGAAATCATCAGAATCACAAAACCTCATAATCTCTGAATCTGACCACATAGAAACCACAACAACTCCTTCCCTCTTCAATCTAAACCATCCATTGACTCCTACCCTCATTCTTTCTCTTTCCTTTTTTTATTCTCTAATCTTCTCTCATCACATCCATCTTTGATCCCTCATTCATGATCCGTGTGCCCGGTGAGATCCCAGATTATTCTATCCTCATGATATATCTTGATTGTGATCCCAACTTACAAAATCTCCTCATTTCTCAGTCTCATCTCACTACAATCTCCTCATGCTTTTTTGATCCTCATGTCCACTAATTTCAAGAGCTCAAAGCCTTATTTTCTAGTTTCTAGCTCAATCAATCTCAATTATCTATTACGGTTAAAAGCTGATGTAGTAAACCAAACCTGTCCTATGGCCATCAGACTCATTTTATCTTATTAGATTATTAATAAAGTCAAGAAAATACTAAAAAAATTCCAAACCTCTCATAAACTCTACTCTAAACTCAAACCAACCTGAAAACCCAAATCAATCACCAGATAAACCCCCTCCAACCAAATCAACACCTGTCACAAAAACAACCCAACACCTGGCACAGACTGGATTATTTCAGATGGAATAATGAAAAGTCTTAATTTAATATATAATCAAAGGTTTTTTGCTTAAAATAAAAACACAACAAAACAACATACCACATACCAGGAGGACCTAAACCATATCAGTACCAATGTCTCACTACAACCAGTACTGTAACAACTCAGTACACATGACTCTTCTGGAACTTTCACCACCACATAAGCCCTCTGAAGCGCCCTCTCAAGCACTCTGATACTCATTTTTCCACCATTCCAATCATACAACCCACACACATGCACCAACAGAAGTAGGGGCTCATGCAGCCAATTATCTCTTAATTCTCACCCACCAGCAATAACAACTTAGTGCACATAACTTTTATGGAACTTTCACCACCAGAAAAGCCCTCTGAAGCTTCTTCTAAAGCACTCTGATACTCAGTTTTCCACTATTCCAACCATACAACACACATACATGCACCAACAGAAGTAGGGGCTCATGCAGCCAAGTATCTCTTAATTCTCACCCACCAGCAATAACAACTCAGTGCAAATGACTTTTCTGGAACTCTCACCACCAGATAAGCCCTCTTAAGCGTCCTCTCAAGAACTCTGATACTCAGTTTTCCACCATTCCAACCATAGAACACACACACATGCACCAACAGAAGTAGGGGCTCATGCAGCCAAGTATCTCTTAATTCTCACCAACCAGCAATAACAACTAAGTACAAGTGACTTTTCTGGAACTTTAACCACCAGATAAGCCCTCTTAACCGTCCTCTCAAGCACTCTGATACTCAGTTTGCCACCATATCAACCATAAAACACCTGCAAGCCACACTCTCAAGTTACCCAAGGGGACATGCGGTAAAACAGCATACCTCATATCTCCACAACTAATTACATTGAAACAGCATGAAGGTAGTTCCTGCAACATTTTATACATGATAGGGGCTCAGAAGCTTCCTAAGAAAAACCCAGAACATGACTTTCCACCACCAAACCCATGCAGGTCACACCATTCAAGCTACCAAAGAGGGCTTGCAGCTGCCAAGCATGTTTCATGCTTTTCCCAACCAGCAAAATTAACTCAAGCTGCAGGCAACTTCTGCATCATTTTTTTATGAAAGATAAGCACTCAGAAGCGTCCAGATCACACCATTCTTATATCTTATCTCATATCTTAGCCTGACTCTCAAAGATTGAACTAAAAAATACAGTTATCTCTCAGCCTGATTTACACATTTTATCACCAGAATGATTTGTCTCATGTAAATGTACCATCCTGTGCTTCAAAAGTGCAGAGAGAGGCTCGGAACCGCACTCAGGGGAGCCCTGAGCATCCCCTGAGGAAGTATTTGTCCATTTAAGGAGGGCTCTTTTTCCCTATCAAAGTTGTATGGCATGGCATCAGCCCCAGAGTATGTCATCAGCCCCCACCCATGATGTATGACCCCTAAGATCTATGGCCTTTGCCTGATCAGTACCAGCTCTTTATTGAAACAGAATCAATCTAAAAGGAATCAAACACGAAATTATTGTTGAAAAATTGACCAAACTCCCGGTGTTTTTGAAGAAGGATTCTTGAGAAAAGGCCTGTTTTTCAGCACCTATCTTTTAAGAGGGAAAAACCCCTTATTTTTGATTAGTAAATTCATAAAAGAGGAAGATCACAACAGAAGAACCAACCAAGCTTTTTCTCCGCCCAGCTTCCTGTGGGCAAGCCCATCTTTTGGTCCTCCTACTGGTTAAACACCTTTTAGTCAACCCTTAAATCCTTTAATTGGAATTGGAAAAATATTCAGAAAAAGTCCAAAATTCTTGATTATTAATTGGTGGAAGATTTCTAATAAATCCCATCCAACCTGGAATAGTCTGGCAATTCCTTAAAATATCTATTAATAATTAATCTAGGTCTGATAAGAGACCTTTTTAAAAGTCTCAAAGAAACCAGCCACTAATTAAAAAAACTATTGTGCAGACTTATTATAGTTCAGAAGGGCAAGCAATTCAAAACCACCTTAGCTTACCTCTATCTATTCAAGAGTAGTAGTAAACTAAATCCCCCTTCTAGTGACTGCCAGCAAGCTATTTGCTAAATAATCCTATTATCCCCTGGATTCTCTACAATTGGTGTCGCAACAGTGGCCAATTTCCTTTGGAATGATTATTTATTACCTATAAAAGACAAGATTTTCGGAAAATTAGCCCCTTTAGTCTATTAGCAATTCAGGAAACTAGAGGGAGACATATTTGACAGATATTAGAGGACCTCAAGGACCAACTCAAAGGTTTTGAAGATAATAACCAAGTAGCACTTTCCTCAATAACCAGGATGGAGCAAGAACTGAAAGACAAAACCAAACTATCCAGTGGACCCCAAGAAAAACCAGATGAAGAACAGGAGAGAATTCAAAATCAGCAAGACATGGCATCAGAAATGATAGAGAATCTTGCCAACAATCCCAAAGTTTTAAACCAAATCCTTGAAGAAAGAACAGCACAAGGCATCCCAGAAACTCCTTATACTCAAAAAAGAAACAGATTTCAGACCTCCACCCCAAGATCACCAATTGAAAGAATGCAAACAAGGACCACTGAAGAATCAGAAGCCCCCTCCATTAGTCCAGAAATAAAAATATTTTCTCAACCTAGAGAGGAAAGAAGAGAAGCAATAAGGATTCATTTCACTGAAAGAATCCCAGCCAGAGGACTAGCCCAGAATAATTCAATCATCAAGAATGATGAACAAAATGGAGTGTTATTAGATGAAAAAACGTAGATATTGAATTTCATGGAACAGAGCTTGAACAATTTATTAAAAGAATTGAGAAACTGGCTAGAATTCAGAAGGAAGGAGGAATAGATATAGCTCTGCAATTACCATTTTTAGTCCAAGACAAAAAGATTACAGAATCTATTGAGGATATGGAAGGACATGAATATGGAGATTGGGACCTTTTGAAGAAGGATTTGAAGAGGAAATGGGGCACAGCTACCCCCCATAGAAGGTTTAATGAGGAATCAATACCTAGATTGCCCAGACTTACTCAAGATCAGGGAGAAATCAAGACCAAACAGGACTTCCAAAAGTTTATTGGTAATTATGAGGAGATGGTACTCTATTTCATTAGGATGGGGTATGAAAAAACAAACTGGGAAAGTGGAGAGAAACTCTGGAAAGCCTTGTCCACTGATCTTAGGAGGGAGGTTAACAGAGAATTGGCCCATGCAGGTAGAATAAACATTGCAAGGGATGGAAGATACCTTTCCCCTGACCTGGAAACCTTGAAGGAATTTGTGGAAATGACTTTGGCCTTATGGGATGTGGATGAAGAAAAAGCAACCAGAACTCTCATCAAGAACCCAGTGGAAACCAAGAAAGAAGTCAAGTTTCAGCAAGCAGGAATGGATGAACTCTTAAAAATGAAAGAAGAAATCACCAAGCTCACCATGGCCTTAAACCAGAAGCAGGCATCACCACATTTTGAAAGGACTAACCAAGGAATGGCACCAAACTTCAGACCCCCAGTTACCAATGCAGGACCCAGATGGTCATTCAGATGCAACTACTGCAAGGATAAGTACCATACCCAGTTCACGTGTCCAGATCTTTCAGAGGACCTCAAGAACAGGAAAGTATTCAAGCAAGGATCCAGTTTCTTCTTTCCAGATGGGGAACCAGTACCACTGAGTAGCCAGGAAACAGCCAGAGACCAAGTGAAGAAGTTTTCAGGAAACCAAAAGAGCATTAAGGTTGAAGAACCCCAGAAGAAGGAGGAACCATCCAATTTTGCAGCATTCTTGGAGATTGAAAATTGGGAAGCTTGGACACCACCAGAAGTCAATGTGAAGGAATCCCAGGTCCAATGGGGAAAGAGGAATTCCCAGAGATGGCTGACAAGTCCCAAGGAAGTTCCAAACCAGTGAACCAAGCTCACCCAGAGCCAGAGAATGAAACAGTCAAGGAGGTTGGATCCAGGAAGAGGAGAGTAAGTTATCCAGGAGCATGGGTTGAGGAGGATGGCCAGGACTCAGATGAAGAAGAAGAACCCCCAGAAGAACCTGTGAAAAAACCTGAAACTGAACCTGTGGAATTGAACAAGGAAAGGTTAGAACCAGTAAATACTGAAGGAGGAAGTAAGATTGAAGAAATACTGAAGAAGAAAATATTAAAACAAAGCTTTAACTTTACCTTGGAGGAGCTCCTTTCAGTTGCACCAAACTTCTTCCAGAATCCAAAAAATATAACCCTTGAAGGAAACTTGGAATTGAAGAAAGCCTCTAAATCATCAGCCAGCAAAAACAATAGGAGGATTAATGGATGTCAACACCATTTTGAAGACTATTCTGATGAAGAATACACATTTTCCATTAGCAGCAATCTCACCTATGCTTTCCCATTGGGATTCATAGACATTTGGATAAAAGGAAATAAGATAAAGGCCCTGGTGGATACTGGTGCTGAATTAAATGTCATACCTGAACATGTGGCAATCCAGGCAGGCTTGGTGTCCAGGGAATTATTCATGAGGGTTACAGGAATTGGAGGCCACTCAACTTCACTAATTGGTTTGGCTGAAAGAACAATGTTTGAGATAACTCCTGGGGAACCCAAATCTGCTCACTTCTTCATAGCCAAAGGATCAATGCATACAGTGCTGGGAAGACCCTTCTTGGTGGATCATAAAGTCAGGTTGGAGTTATCCAAAAATAAAGGAGAAGTTTTAAGCTATGAAATAGCATAAGGGGAAAGGTTATGCATCCCAATCTGTTCACCAAATCAAGCAGGATGGCAGGTGACACCACCAAGAAGATCACTGGGGATGAATAACATCACAGAAAATCTGGAGGCCAAAGAATACCAGGAAGAAGATTGGACCAGTGGACAGGATATACCTGAAATGAACTTGGAAGGCTTACCAGATCCTGGGTAAAATAATATTCTCACCCCATCAATCTATGCAGAAGAACCAATTGACAGGACTTGGAATGATCTCCTTGATAAAATGGAAGCTGAAGAGAACCATGAGAATTTCCAAAGATTATTTGGAGGGTTCTGGACTGTCAGCTGGTTACTATTCAGAACCAACTGACTAAAGCCTAAAAACAAATGAAATATAAATTAATAATAAACAAACACAGAAATAATAAAATAAAATAAAATTAAGGAATAAAACCTTAAGTCGTAAGAAATCCAATAATATTATAAAAAAAATGGATTTGTGGAGCCAATTCAGGTAGGGTCACCCACTGGCACCACCCCCAAAATCCCACTCCTTCAGGTAGAACCATGGTTCACCTGTGCACCCTCCCATCACATCCGCAGGTATAGGTTTCTGACCAAAAATTTGGTCAGAAACCCATAATTTTGTTAAGTTTAGGAGTTATGGACGAAAACTGGTTTCGTCCATAACCCCGCGCGCAGCCGCGGGTCATTTTTTTGCAGCTAGGCGCGCAGCTCTTAGGAGCCACGGCACAACCGGCCCCGCGAGTAGTCAAGCAACTACTTCGCGCAGGACCAAAGAGATCGCAGACAGGCAGTGGCCCCGCGATTAGTTGCCCTACTACCTTGAACAGGCTCTAGGCGGCAGCTACCGACCAGCCTTGCAGGTAGTGGAGCAACCAGCCTCGCGGGTAGTTGAGCAACTACCACGCGAGGTAGTCGCCACTTACCAGCCCGCAGGTAGCCAAGCAACCACCTTGCGCGGCTGCCACTACCTATTGCCGGCCCCGCAAGTAGTCAACGGAATACCCTGCGGGGGCCCCTAGTGACCGACCAAGCCACCGCGCAAAGTGACTGGCCGGCTCACTGGCCAGCCCTCCCCTCTCCCAAAACGGAAACCGGGCTTTGGGGTACCTCCAATACACCCCATAGCCCTGTTCCACATCACATGGGGGCCAGAGACCGCCACCATGTGGTGGGGAATAGTATGAAAGGGGATAAACAACCCAAAAATCCGGAAAAATGGGCCCTGCACCCTTTTTGGAACTATACCAAATGGTTGTCAGGGCCTCTGTAAAAGGGCCTGTACGGAAGATTTGTACCTAAAAAGGTATCTGTGAGTTACTGTAACACCCTGAGAGTGTGTACTGAGCATAAACAGGGGCCTAGCTTTGTGCTAGATGGATCACAAGACACCAGGAATACATACAACACTCTCCATACCCCTTATAATTAAAACTGTACGTAACTAGTCACAACTAGGGGTTTACTGTCCAATTAAGGAACTGTAAGACACCCCAATATGAGAAGAAGAGCCTCAGACTCAAAATGTCCTTGCAGCATAAGGTCCCCATAGCCTTTGTTCAAGCCCCTGGCCTCAGGAAGCCATGGCTTATATTTATAAATATTAATTGAATACAAACCTCTTTGGTCAATACAGTGAGGTCATTAAGGGCACAGAAACGTGTATCATGCCCAAAGCGTGATGACATAGGGCTTCCTGTACCTCTGTAGTGACTAGAGCAGGTCCACACAAACACACTGATGGCTCCCTGGCCTCAGCACTAGCCTGAGTCACCCTCCTTTGGCTGGAAAAAGGGCTGTACCATGAGGGGACTCAAACAATATAAATAAAGGCCCTTCCCCCAGCCATTTCTAACAGATAGATCCAGTTATGTAGTCATTATTGCTTCAGATATTTTCTTCCTCAAGCCATCAAACCCTTATAAGAAATAGGTGTGTGATCCTGGACCACTTTCTGATAAAATTTTAGACCATAATTCTTGAATCCCTGTTTTTTTTGGCCAAATTGAACAACCAACCATTCAGCCTGCCCCAGTACCAACTTCCAGCACCCTGAATCCTTGAATATTGGCCCATTCATCAAGAATAAGTCCGGATCTAGACCTAGTAAGTGATCCTGCTGACTTATACCCCTTTTTTGTAGGTTTTGCATAACCTATTCCCCAAGGAAATTACACACACCCTTCGTGAAAGGAATCCTTGTCAACCCCACATGCACCACAATTGCTCCTATATTGTCCTTAAAAGACATATACCTGTGTTCTGGAGGGCTCAACAACCCCATTAAGGTCTTGGCCCCTCCATTTAAATTTATTTTATAAATATATAAATAAATTTAACCCTTTTAGCCAAATCATATACCTGGCATTTTATCTTATTTTTGATCCAAACTTTCTATCACCTCTAGTAGCTAGAAGGAGTGAGGTCCTTGGAATCTAGTAGGCTGACATGGACCAACCTTGAAGACATGGAGGGAGAAAACTGGGAGGAGTTACCTGGTGCAGGCCTGGACAACTCTGAATTTATTGAATTACTCAACAACCAAGTAGCAAATCCCTTTCTGATGGATGGTGATTGGCCATCCCATTATGGAAAATTTCCTTGGGTCATCAGGTATAGTTTATACTATGGGGAAGAATGGGCCAAGGAGTGGATGAAATTTTTGGTTGTAATGTACCAGGTAATACCAGACCATATCAGGTGGTCAGGGTACCTGGAGGAGTAAGTCCCCCTCTCTACTTGATTAAATTGATGAAGAAGTAAGCCTCCAGTTTCCTTTGGTGAGCTGAGGGAACGGGTGGGCAGTACCACCACTGTAATATTTCATTGTAAGTTTTTTTGAAGCTGACTTCATTTCCACAAGAAGAATAAATATCTTTATACCAAAAAAAAGAAAGAGGTATCAGTTATCCTTGTTACTCTTCTTTATTTCAAAGAAAAGAATATACTCACCACTCTTTTTAGGATCAAATTGTTCTCATCAACTATAGAAAAACCATCAAGATCATTGAAAAAAAGAAGGAGAAAAAAAAATCCAAAAAATCCTATTAAAAGTAAAAAGAGGTATCAGTGATGTTATTGGTACCCCCAACAAAAAAAAATAAAATAAAAATATACACTCACCACTTTTTTACAATCAGAATTCTTTCCCCTATGATCAAAAAAAATAAAAAAACAAAGCAAAAAAACTGTATATACAACAAAAATCATAAAAACAGGCAGCCAGAAATCAGTCATCAGTAATACCCCCCTAAAAACATGAATAAATATCAAACTCACCCTCTTAAGTTTTTCTCTGATTCCTTACTATCCCTGGAAACGCGCAAAAAAAAGAAGCGTTATTAGTATCCCTTTTCTATAAGATTTAAAAAAAAATAAAAAAAATAAAAAATAAAAATAAAAATATAAAAAAAATATAAAAAAAGGGTGAAAGAGACGCACCATAGATTCAACCGCGTCGCTCCTCATCACTGTGGACCAAAAAAAAAAAAAAGAGAAAAGATATTAAAATAATAAGATTAATAATATTTTTTTTTAAAAAAAAAAAAAAGAGAGAGAGGCTCACCTCGGACCAAAAAGCGCAAGCATGCGCTTGGCGTCATACAGGCAGGCATAAAGGTCTTCCAGTTCCGACCCTCTGGACCGCACGTTCCTGGCGCGGCATCGGAGGAAGATGGCGGTGGAGCGAGCTAGGTTGCGGAAAACCGCCAATGGCTCCCCTTCAAAGGGCAAGCCCGCCTGGTCATTGGAGGTTGGGCCAGGGCGCGACCGGGCTGGGAGGTTTGACCAGTCCGAGGCGAAGGATCATCAAAAAAAAGAAAAGAAAAGAGCAATAAGTCAGTCAAAAAAAGCAAGAAGGGAGGAACAAGCAAAAACGGACGAACTATCGGGGCCGGCCTCTCGGCCGTGGTTGTGGATAATGTTGGCCGGGATAGCCATCTCGGTGGGACACCCGTTATTTGGTCGACCGGGACACCCAAACGACCTTGACGGAAGCGCAGGAGGTTCCGAGTCAAGGCGCGGTTCTGGAATGGGGGCAGGGACGCTTGGGAGTAGGGCCCCAGGGAGCCGCAAGTAAATAACTAGGTCAGGATGAGGATCGGGTATTTTCCAAGCTTAGGACAACAATCAGGACGCGGTTTTTTTTAATTGTTTAATGAAGAAGGAGGGAGGGAAGCCAATTCCCTAACCCCCCCTTCTTTTTTTCTAAAAAAAAAAAAAGAAGAAGAAGAAAGACCTCAGCGAACCAAGGAAACGCCGCCACGTCAATTGCCAGCGGCGGCAATTGGGGCATACAACGCTATCTGCCCGCAGGGGGCCTTCTCGACACCACTACCCTCCCCATTCAATGCTTATTGGAGTCCCAATCGGACTCCGAGTACAGAACAAAGCCTTGAGGCGAGATCTCCCTTGGCTTCAATTGCTGTAGGGCTATACACAACCCCAAACCCGACCAACAACCCGGCCGCCAAGTCGGCATTGCGCCCGTATCGCTCCGCCACTACCACCAACCCAACCATCCGACCAGGCCCTTGGGGCCATGACCTATCTATGCCCGATTGGACCGCAATTGCACCCCCCCCTTCTTCCTGCGACCGAGGCGATTGCAATTGCTGGTTTTTGCAAGGTTCCTATCGCCGCCAAGCGATTCCAAAAAAAATGATAATTATGAAAAAAAACAATGAAAAGAATAATGACTAAATAAAAGAAAGAGAAGAGAAAAAAATGAAAAAAATGAAAAAAATGAAAAAAATGAAAAAAATGAAAAAAATGAAAAAAATGAAAAAAATGAAAAAAATGAAAAAAATGAAAAAAATGAAAAAAATGAAAAAAATAAAAAAAGAAAAAAATGAGGGAGGAGCAATAAAGGGAATGGAGCCCGTATTGCCGCCGTTGCCAATAACACCCACTCCTTCCTGCAACCCGGGAAAGGAGCAGTTGAGGCTGTTTCAAGAATTGCGACCGCAAGGATAGACAAAAAAGGACATCATAAGTGTCAGCTTGCTACTATATACAGAGCAAAACTGTCAAATAGTAACACAAAATACAAAAAATAAGAATACCTCAATTAACAAAGCAAGGAGTGAGAAATCCATAAATATTATAACAGGAATGGATTCCTCACCCAAAATTAGGTAGGGTCACTCACTGACCCCACCCTTGAATTCCAAGTCCTTATATTTTTAAAATAATTAAAAGGAAAAGTACTGGAAATTACAACACCTGTATGGCACTTTTTGACCATTTTAATATTTCACACGTGTTGTCACATATAGGGTTTACACCTAAAATTCACTCAGAATTGAGGTGTTGTGTATATTTTAGGAGTTACACGCGGAAAAGTGTTATGTCACAATTCCTGCGCGCAGCCCCGCATCATTACATAACCCTACGTACTAGCAGCAGCAGGATCCCGCGTACTAGAGACCCGCGCGCAGCTAATTCTGCCACGCACGCAGCGGATCCTACCCCACGCGCATCTGTACTACTGATCCCCGCACCTGGATCAGTTGTGACTAATCTGACAACTAGGTACCGCTCAGAAGAGCCACAACCTAGTTAGGGTTGCCTAGTATATGTAACAAACAGACATACGCATTAATAATGATCTAAAAAGATCAAAACTTAAATAAAATTAATGAAAATTAAGTTTTAAACATTTTTTTAACAATAAATCAAAGATCAAGGACTACCACTTAAACCACGGATCTTGATCTTTGAGAGCACAAAACACTACAAGAAGTGTTCATAAAAATTATTAAAAAATATCTAAATGATCAGCAAATGGCGGAAAATTAGTAAACATCCACATCTGCACGCTTCAAAGCAATATCAATAGTACAAATAAAGGATGAGTACAGAATGATAAAATTTATGCCATAACTAATTAACAGATCCTGTGGCTAAAATAGTACAGAAATCCAGCAGATCTAAGGACTGCTGATTGACAGCACCAAGTAGAAGTGCTAATGTTGCCCTGACAAGCATTCCAGCCTCAGCCTACAAGCAGAACCCTCTCTATGCGCCCTGAGAAGTCCAAAATCACCCAAAAAAGGTATTTATACAGACCTCTTTGGATCCATTATTCAATCAGTTTTACCAGGAATTATTCATTATCAATCAGACACCGTGTCATTGTTAATCAAGTGCTTATATGAAGATAAGCAAGTGATTTATGACTTAGTCTGCAGTAGTATTATTTTACCTTTTATAACCAATCAACCATTGAAGTTTAGTCAAGCAATCTACCCCATCTCCTCTGAAACCCTTACAATTATTCCAGGATTTTCGTGGTAAAGTGCTCAGAGTGAGTGTTACCCTTCCTTTCTAGGCCGCTTGTGCTGTAAAGGCGGGCCATCAGTGGAATAAGTCCTTTCTGAGGCACCCATATTTATTCCAAGGTTCTTAAAAACTGCATAAGGAGGCCCCTTGAAGAGAGGTTGCTAGTCTGTAAAGATCCCCAGTAGTATAATACTGTGGCCCCTCTTTTATATTATATTGAAAACCATTTACTACCAAACCAATTAAACCTTGCAACTTCTCTTATTTGAGCTTCTAAGCATTTATTATTGGAATAATAATTATTATTATCATTCCAGCACTTTTATCACTCTCTGTAGCTAAAGGAATGCAAGGTTCCTGGTATCAGAGAGCTGAAAACTGGGGGTCTGGCCGGGAAATATCCTTAAATAATTGATTTTTAATTATTTATTCCTTGGAACAGTCTATTTATTTTGAAAAATAAGTTAACATACATATAAAACTTATTTTTGATCATTTGTTTCTTGAGTGGATCTTAAGACCAACAGAGAATTGATCAATTATTATTTGAACCTTCTTAAAAGGAAAAAGAAGAAAAACTCCGCAACTTTGTCCCTGTTATTTTAACTCCCAAGCAACAACAGGAGAAATTGCTTTATTATAAGCAGCAGGTTATAAAAGACAAAGAACTCGAGCTTGAAAGAATTATCAACTTCAATTGTTTATTCAGGCAACATAAGGAGTGGAAAATTTATCAAAGGAAGCTTTATATTTATAAACTAAATAATCCTGAAGATAAAGAAAAACCCAAAAATAATAAAAGTGATTATTTTTTTTTGGAAATCACCTTATCACGTAAAAATTCAAAAATATATTAAAATTATATTTTTTTTTATCAATCTCAGTGGACTTTGTTTTTGGTGATCTCATTAACCAGGACCTCCTAGAGGACGTCCCAGACAGTGTAACATTGAATTTATCCCAGGATCTGATTGGGACTCACTCAGGCCCCATTGGAATACCTTCCAAGGATAGTTGTGATCCAAACCAAGTGTTGGTACCGTTGAATTTAACTCTAAGTAAGTTAAAATATTTATAAAAAATTATTAAAAATATAAAACACACCAAAAATATTAATTTTATAAATTTAAAAGTCTTTTTTAAAAGTTTTGACAGAAGACTTATATTTTTGGTATTATGTATCAAAAAAGGCGCAAAAACCATGCAACTGGCAGAGTCCCGTCATATGGATCTCTGCCTGGAGGAAACCGTATGCGCAAGGACTCCAGTCGCAAACGCAATGAGGGGACTCGAACCCTTGACCATAGCGTCACACGGGACAACAACGGCGACGACCAAGCCTGCCAACTCAACCAGCAGACAGTTGGAGAGCCCTCTGTTGCCCATCATGTTATCCCAGGAGGGTACAGGTCCTCCTACGCCACCCCAGCTGGACTCAACCAAGGAGGAAAGAGTCAAAGTATTAGTGAAAGAGCACGTGAGCTTTTGGGAACAATTCAGGTTGGCTCAGACCCAGGAGGATCAACCAGGTATGAGAAAAGCCATTTCTCAGGCAAAGAAATCTCAGATTCCTGTGCAAAGTTTGATCCCAAAGAAAGAAGTACAAGGCTAGGTGCAGAACTGGAATCCTTGGGATCAGTTAGCTTCCTTAAAGGTAAAGGACCACAAAAAGAGGAGATCCTCAGCCCATCAGAAGTTAAGGAACCCAAAGGATTGGGACAACATAATATCCTTAGCCCAGAAGTGGAAAAAGGTGTACCACAATTAGATGTAGAGGCTCTTAATAGCTTTTCTGTAAATGTGTCTCACAATTTTACCATTATTAGCCAATGCTTTGACAAAGTTTAGAACCAATTGTACAAATTAAGTTCAAGTATTTTTAGAGTGATTGAAATTCAATCTCAGATTATGAGAATTGATGAGTTGGAAATACAACAAATCAAGGATAGTATAAGAGCTAGTAAGTTTGACCTGATGAAACATATTGAGGACAATCCATCAATTCTTCAGGAAGATATTCTTGCAACCATAAACTAGCTTAAAGAAGAAGTTAAGAAAACTAGTCCTACTCCTTCAGCTCATCTGACTAACAAAATTGACTTATTAAGCAACAAACTTGATTTAGAGTTAGGTATGATTGAGAATGATCTCAGAGATCTTAAGATCAACTCTACTAACTCTCCGGTCATTGACTTAGAAGAAACTAGACCTGCCAGGTTCACCAGTACTCCAAGTGTTCCTCCCAGGACCAGGATAACTAGGAATGAGTCTTTCAGACCCAGTCCAACTCCAGAAATGGATCAGGCTTTGAAGCTACTTCCTCCCATCACTGAATGGCCTAAATTCTCCGGAGAAGGAGAATACAACCATGTCAGTTTCATTAAGTTTATTGACTATACTCTTTCTTCCTATGAGCTCCCTGATGCAATAGCTGTGGTAATATTGCCCAGATTATTTGAAGGAGTAGATCTTGATTGGTTTATCAATAAAAGAGAAGAAGTTGGATCTTTATCCTGGAATTCTTGGAAAGAATTGGTCAAAGTGCAGTTTGGTACCAGGATTTGGAAAAGAAAGATGATGAAAACCTTTGAAACCTCCCAGTTTGATCCTTCCAAGAACAAACCTCATAAGTGGTGCTTAGACCAGAAAAAGAGGTTGGACTGTTTTTATCCTGATGCTGATAAAGAAGAAGTCAATGAAAGGCTCCTCAACTTATTTCCCAGACAAATCAACCACAGTGTAAGATTTAGAATGCCTATGTATGCAGATCTTTCCACCTTAATAGGTGTATTGGAAGAATCTATTGATATGAATGGTCTTGATAAAATGGTCAATAGACCTCCAAGGGAACAAAATACTAGGAACAGGGAATAATATACCGCCAAAACTAAATAATCCCCTGCTACTAATCCATCTACCTTTGAAGTCAAGAAGACTCCAGAATCAAAAGAAAAAGTATGTTGGAACTGTAGCCAAACAGGACATGTAAAACCTGATTGTCCTCTATCTAGGAAAAGGATTAATCTTATTGAAGGAGAAGAGTGTGACAATCCTGACCCTCACCTTGATGATACTGACTGATCACTCTCTGATTGTGATCTAATAATCATTAAACCTATCAATGTTATTGAAGGTAGTATTGAGTCTTCTCTGGACATAAATTCCCTCAGTGAGGATTCTAACTTACCTCAAAAATGGAATCCCAACATGAAGATTCACCACATCTCTGAGGCTAAAGCTTTGATTCTAAAACCTTGTGCTGGTAAAAGTTACACTTCAGGCAAAAAATGCTATGCTACTGGTTTAATCCAAGGTTCCCCAGTTAAGTTACTTCTAGAAAGTGGAGTCTTTTGCTCGTGTGTTGGTTCAGCTTATCTGGAAAAGCAAGACCCAGAATGGAAACTGAACTTACTACCAGTACCTCAGGCTAAGTTCAGCAGTTGTAATTCTGCTCTAAATGCTGTTGAAGTATGGTATTCTGATATCATACTCCCTCACTCTAAAGGATCACTCAAATTGAACATTGAATTTTTAGTGCTCCAAAACGGAGTATGTGACTATTTTATCCTTGGGAATGATTCTGTTTGCCCATATGGTATAGATGTATTCCAAAGCAAAGGTAGATACTTCACCATAGGGGGAGACTGGAATAAGAAGTTCCAAATATGTCATGTCAATGCTCAAACTTCTGATTAAACTTATGAAAAAAAATTAGAAAAGTTCAATCAGGAATATTTTTCTCAAGCTTCTTTAAATTCCCTTCTCAATGAAGAACAGAAACGGGATATCTTACAAGTATGCTTCGAAAATCAGAATGCTTTCTGTACCAAAAATCACCCAATTGGTAACATCAAAGGACATGACACAACCTTAACTCTAACAATTAAGCCTCCTTACCCACCTAACCTCAGGAGACCTGCTTACCCTTCAAGTCCAAAATCTAGAGCTGCTCTGGAAACCCATATTCAAGAGTTAGTTGACTTACAAGTCTTAAGGAAAGTAGACCACAATGAACAAGTGGATATTACTACCCCAGTAATTATAGCTTGGCACAATGATAATTCAAGAATGGTTGGAGATTTTAGAATGCTTAACAACTACACCCAAGCTGATTATTATCCAATTCCAAGAATTGACCAGGCTATACATAACCTGTCCAAGGCTAAGTACATAAACACCATGGATATGCTGAAAGGTTTCCACCAAATACCTATCAGCCCTGATAGCCAGAAATTCATGAGAATTATCTGTCATCTGAGAATCTATGAGTATCTTAGGATGCCTTTTGGTATCAAAAATTCTCCTTCTCATTTTCAAAGAATGATGGACACAGTCCTAGGATTATTCAACAGACTGGGATGGATGATGGTATACATTGATGATGTTATGATTTACTCTGATCATTGGGATACTCATATGGAGAAATTGAGGCTAGTCCTCAAAACCATCTCCGCTGTAGGATTGAAAGTATCAATGAAAAAGTGTAACTTTCGTTATGGGGAACTCATAGCCTTAGGTCACATTGTCTCTGAACTGACCTTAGCTGCTGACCATAACAAGATAGCAGCAGTAATGAATAGGCCTATGCCGCAAAAAAAAACTGAACTCCTATCCTTCATCAGCTTCTGCAGCTACTATAGGAAGTATTTACCAAATTTTGCTCTCCTAACCAAATGTTTGTATGAGATCTGCAACAACACCACTGTGTTTGAAATGACTCATTCTAGAGTCAAAAATTATGAGGAACTAAAAATGGCAATGACTTCAGCTCCAGTACTGATCCAGCCAGATTACTCTAAACCCCTCAAGCTCTACATAGATGCCTGCATGGAAGGTCTAGGAGCTGCTTTACACCAGGAAGCCATAGAAGATGATAAACCTGTGGAAAAACCTATACTCTTCATATCTAGACAAATTGAAGATACTGAGAAAAGGTACGGTGCAAGCCAAATGGAATGCCTGGCCTTAGTATGGGCCCTAGAGAAACTCTATTATTACTTAGAAGGTCCCAATTTCCCTGTTATTACTGACTGAAAAGCTTTCAGAACCTTGATGAACATGAAGACCCCTAGCAGGCATATGTTGAGATGGCAGATAGCTATACAAAAGTACAGAGGACAGATGACCATAGTTCATCAAGCTGGAACTAAACATCAGAATGCTGATAGTTTAAGCAGGAATGCGTTACCCAATGACCCAAGTAACCCTGCCTATGATCTGGAGGATAATGAAATCTTCCCTATCCTTAATATTAACAGGTTCCTATCCTTAATATTAACAGGTTAAACATTGAAGCTCCTATAATGGGTATCCACGTTTGTGAACTAAATGAATCATTTTTCAACTCTATCAAAGAGGCTTATAGCTCTGGCATAAAGACTCTGATCACTATAATGGAAAGTACCTCTGCGCCTCCTGAACTGATCAATAGCCTACCTGAACCTATCTTGAAACCATACAGAGCCAGAAGGTTCACCATATGGGATGGTCTAGTATACTATAGGCATCAACATTCAAGTGTCATTGTCTTAACTAAGGAGGACCATATCAAACATGTTCTGGCTGAGTGCCATGATAACTGCTAATCTGGTCATTTGTCTACTGACAGAACCTTAGATAAGGTTAAAAAAACTGCTTGGTGGGTTAATTGGAGAGACTCCACTATACAGTATGTTACCAGTTGTGAAACTTGTCAGAAGTCCAACAGGACTACTGGGAAAGGGTTTGGACTACTGCAAAGGATTGCTGAACCCAAGAAAAGATGGGAAATCATCAATATGGAATTTGTGACTGGACTACCACCAGGAGGAGCCTATTCCTACAACTCAGTCTTAGTCATTGTGGATAGGTTCTCCAAGAAAGCAAAGTTCCTACCTAATCACAAGGAAGAAACTGCTATGGAAGTTGCCTTATTATTTTGGAACAGACTCATTGCTGATGTTGGAGTTCTCAAGATTATTATCAGTGACAGAGATCCTAAATTCACCTCTGAGTTCTGGAGGAATCTACATGATATGCTTGGAACCACCTTAGCTTTCTCTAACGCTTATCACCCTCAGACAGATGGATTAGCTGAGAGGATGATTCAGACCCTGGAAGACATGCTCAGGATATTCTGTGGCTTTGGACTAGAATACAAGAATTCTGACGGTTATTGCCACGATTGGGTTAGCCTTTTACCTGCACTGGAGATGGCCTACAACAGTAGCAAACACTCTACCACTAAGGAAGCACCTTACATACTGGAAATAGGATGGATTCCTAGATTACCCAAGGATAACCTTAACCACCAGCTAACCAACATTCACCCTACATCACTTGATTTCAACAAGATGATAGATGAAACCAACAAACATGCTTTGAAATTTGTCCAGGATGCTGTGGAGTATAACCAGCAAAGATGGGATAAAACCCATAAGGAACCTGATTTCAAGATTGGTGATCAAGTCTTGATCTCTACCACTAAGTTTACCAACTTGGGTGGAAATAGGAAGCTTAGACCAGCTTTTGTTGGACCTTTCACCATTAACAAACTTCATGGTAAAAATGCGGTGGAATTAATCCTCAGTGAGAAGCTTTCTAGGAAACATCCAGTATTCCCAGTTAGCCTCATCAAACACTACCACCCAAGGAACGGAGAACATAATCCTTCACCTGCAATATCTGTTACAGAAGAATCTGAAAAGGACAAAGGTAAAATTAGCAAGATCCTTAAGGATAAGAAAGATAGGATCAATGGAAAAGACGTCAGACTCTACCTGGTTAGATACAAGCAAGAATCAGCTGATAAAGATGAATGGTTGCCTGAACATAATATCCCTGACGGACCTATCCAAATGAGGAACTACAGAGCCAACAGGAGGCATTAGCCCATTAGCCCAATTTTTTTTTTAGATATAGACATATCTTGGAGCGGGGGAATGTCAGCTTGCTACTATATACAACGCAAAACTGTCAAATAGTAACACAAAATATGAAAATAAGAATACCTAAATTAACAAAGCAAGGAGTGAGAAATCCATAAATATTATTACAGGAATGGATTTCTTCACCCAAAATTAGGTAGGGTCACTCACTGACCCCACCCTTGAATTCCAAGTCCTTATATTTTTAAAATAATTAAAAGGAAAAGTACTGGAAATTACGACACCTGTATGGCACTTTTTGGCCATCTTAATATTTCACACGTGTTGTCACATATAGGGTTTACACCTAAAATTCACTCAGAATTGAGGTGTTGTGTATATTTTAGGAGTTACACGCAGAAATGTGTTATGTCACAATTCCCGCGCGCAGCCATGCATCATTACATAACCCTACGTACTAGCAGCAGCAGGATCCAGCCTACTAGAGACCCCCGCGCAGCTGATTCTTCCAAGCACGCAGCGGATCCTACCCCGCGCGCATCTGTACTACTGATCCCCGCGCCTGGATCAGTCGTGACTAATCTGACAACTAGGTACCGCTCAGAAGAGCCACAACCTAGTTAGGGTTGCCTAGTATATGTAAAAAACGGACATATGCATTAATAATGATCTAAAAAGATCAAAACTTAAATAAAATTAATGAAAATTAAGTTTTAAACATTTTTTTAACAATAAATCAAAGATCAAGGACTACCTCGTAAACCACGGATCTTGATCTTTGAAGACCACAAAACACTACAAGAAGTGTTTGTAAAAATTATTTAAAATTATCTAAATGATCAGCGGATGACGGAAAATTAGTAAACATCCACATCTGCACGCTTCAAAGAAATATCAATAGTACAAATAAAGGATGAGTACAGAATGATCAAATTTACGCCATAAATAATTAACAGATCCTGTGGCCAAAATAGTACAGAAATCCAGCAGATCTAAGGACAGCTGATTGACAGGACTAAGTAGAAGTGGTAATCTTGCGCTGAGTAGCTTGCCAGCCTCAGCCCACAAGCAGAACCCTCTCTACGCGCCCTGAGAAGTCCAAAATCAACCCAAAAAGGTATTTATACAGACCTCTTTGGATCCACTATTCAATGAGTTTTACCAGGAATTATTCATTATAAATCAGACACCGTGTCATTGTTAATCAAGTGCTTATATGAAGATAAGCAAGTGATTTATGACTTAGTCTGCAGTAGTATTATTTTACCTTTTATAACCAATCAACCATTGAAGTTTAGTCAAGCAATCTACCCCATCTCCTCTGAAACCCTTCCAATTATTCCAGGATTTTCGTGGTAAAGTGCTCAGAGTGAGTGTTACCCTTCCTTTCTAGGCCGCTTGTGCTGTTAAGGCTGGCCATCAGTGGAATAAGTCCTTTCTGAGGCACCCATATTTATTCCAAGGTTCTTAAAAACTGCCTAAGGAGGCCGCTTGGTTGCTATTCTGTAAAGATGCCCAGTAGTATAATACTGTGGCCCCTCTTTTATATTATATTGAAAACCATTTACTACCAAACCAATTAAACCTTGCAACTTTTCTTATTTGAGCTTCTTAGCGTTTATTATTGGAATAATAATTATTATTATCATTCCAGCACTTTTATCACTCTCTGTAGCTAAAGGACTGAAAGGTTCCTGGTATCAGAGAGCTGACAATAAGGGTCCCCTGCCAGACCTAAAACTGCAAGATTTAAGCGACAAAACCCCCCACCCCCTTATCTTGATCCGGACAACGTGGTCCCCTGCATGACCTAAAACTGCAGAATTAAGCTCTCAGGACCCAACCGTGCTTCAAACTACCATTTACCAGGGTCCCCTGCATGACCTAAAACTTCAGATTGGATCTCAAAACTTTTTTTCCTTAAAACTAACATTTACTAGGGTACCTGTAAGGCCTAAGACTACAGAAAAGCCCAGACATGTCTCAAAAAAAAAAAAAAAAAACAAATCAGAAGGGAGTGATAACAAAAAAAAGAGGTTTATTGAATAATAACCAAAAATAATAAAATGGTAACAATAAATAACAATAATAAATAAGTGTTTAGAAAGAAAAATTAAATATTAAATAAAAAACCTTTTAAAAAAACTGCCAACAGCCCACCATGGACCTCCAGGCCATGGCAGCCAAATTCAAATACATAGAAAAGAAAATTGGACCATTCAACCAGCCCATCCCTCAAGATCTCAACCCCCCAATCCAAAGACCACCTCTGTCCAGGGACCCTTACCAAACACCCCCGACACCATACCCCCTGGAATTTACGCCAACACCTAGGATGACCCTGGAAAGATTGAAGATGATGAACCTAGGACAAGAAGGATGGCTCAAATCAGAAGAAATAAAACTTCTTCAACATGTAATAACCTTAAGAGAAAAGGCTATTGCCTTTACAGAAGAAGAAAGGGGACTGTTAAAACACTCTTATGGTCTCCCTTACAAAATACCCACCATACCTCATGAACCCTGGCAGAAGATACTTATCCCAATACCCCAAGCTCTCAGGCAAGCTTTTACAGAATTAGTAAGGAAAAGGATCAGCTCTGGCCTTTTATGAACAATCCACCTCCAGCTACTCCAGCCCAGTCTTCTCTGCAGCAAAATCAAATGGAAAACTCAGGATAGTACATGACCTCCAACCATTAAACAAAGTTACCATCAAGGATACTTTGAGACTACCTTGGGAAGATTACAGCTCACCAGACTACCTCAGCGGGGGCACCAACTTGGAAGCAGTTTACCAAGCTCAAATGACCTGGATTCTCCAAGAAGAAATACCAGAACATGTTGGAATATTCATAGATGATGGGGGGATCAAAGGCCCCAGATCAAGATATCAGGAAGAAACTCTAGAGGAAAACCCCAAGATAAGGAGGTTTATCTGGGAATATGACATAACCCTGGAAAGGATACTATTCAGAGTTGAGGAGGCTGGACTCACCATCTCAGGGGAGAATTTTTGATGCTGTGTCCCTGCACTGAACATATTGGGGCATGTGGTGTCTCAAGAAGGGAGGAAGGTAGCAGAACAGAAAGTAAACAAGATTCAAAGCTGGCCTCAACCAAGGAGCAAGAAAGAAGCAAGAGGATTTTTGGGACTTTGTTCCTATGTCAGGATGTTTATCAAGAATTACTCTGCCCTATCAGAACCCATCAGGAAATTGACTTGGAAAGATGTGAAATTTAAGTGGGATGCCAGTAGTGAGGAGGCCTTTGCCCTTCTCAAGAAAATAGTGGGAGAAGATATAGTGCTCAAAAGCATTGACTATGAATCAGGGGCTTGAAAAATTATATTAGCAGTAGACTCAAGCTACTTAGCAGCTGGGGCAGTACTAATGCAGGAAGATCAAGAAGGGAGGCCAAGGCCAGTCTATTATGAATCAGTTGGATTCTCAAAAACAGAAAAAAATTACTCCCAGTCCAAGCTGGAATTATGTGGGGTTTCCAAAATACTAAAGAAGCTCCAAACAACCTTATGGGGACAGCCCTTTGAACTTCCAGTGGATGCCAAATCCCTCATAGAAATGATTAACACCCCTAGCCTACCCAGTGCCCCCATGACTAGATGGGTTTCATTTATCCAGCTATTCTCCTTTGAATTGGTCCTTAGACCAGGGAAGACTTTCACAATTCCTGAAAGCCTATCTAGAAGACCAGAAGACCCAGAGGAGAGTCACAATGACTTTGATGAGGATGAAGAATGGATTACCCCACACCCAGGGCAAGGGATAAAGCAAGTAAACATTATTGAAGGACAAAATTCAAATTTTCTCCAAAAGGGGTTCTGGAAAAACATGAAGGAGTTTCTAGGGACCTTGAAAAGGCCTCAAGCAATCACTGAAAAGGAATTACAGAAAATCAAAACAAGTTCACCAAACTTCTACCTGGAGGAAGGAAAACTGAAAAGAAGATGGATTTGGGGTCCCCAGCTTGTGGTCTCAATAGAAGAAGAAATAAAGAAGATACTAAAGAGCTTGCATGAAGACATGGGACACAGGGGAAACGGGGAAACATATTGTTAGAATTTGATCTAATTGATTGCTATAAAAGTATAAGACCAGACTAACAAAAACAAGAGATTCAATAATTGACCATGGAAGAATGAAATAGAAAAAGATCCTACCCCGTATAATGAGCAAATATGAATAAAACCACAGATATTTTTAATGAGAAGCCTCAGGAACCTAGGATAGATAGAAAGCAACGGAGTAGACTAGTGACAATGATTCAGAATGAGAGTTAGGAATATTGACTGAAACACAATCATCTCTTTCTCACCAAATGAGAAAAAGGGCCGCAATGTGGATAGAAGGCATTGAAGGATTATCTGAAGATAATGAAGATAATAAATAGAGCCGCAAGTAGTGATTGAGTATAATCAATAGAGTTGCAAGTAGTGGCTGAGCCAAAGGCCAAGTTGAGGAACCAGTGTGTAGTTGGAGTTTCAATTATAGAGGAGTTTATAGTGCTGGTTGTGAGTTAGATTGTATGATGATCAGAAAGAAGTGGAGAGAAAAGTGAGATGGAAAATGAGAAAGAAAACTGAATGGAAAACAGATAAAATAGAAATGAAAGAAAGAAGATGGGTGAGAAATAAGAGAACTGGAAGGGAGTCAAGGCAGGAGAGACAGTAGAAGGAACTTGAGCAACAGGCAATTTTGTGAGAGATTTCACATATGTGACAGATTTGAAATATGATGCAGATGAAAGTAGTCCATGGCCGTGAGGTTGAGACGTATGACGTAGATGACAGTAGTCTGTGGCCATGAGATTGAAATTTTAACACCCCAGATCATTTGATGAGGACAAGTGAAAACAAAGGGTAGTCAATAAGTTCAAGGATTTAGAAGCAGCAGCTTTAGTAAGCACATCTGCTATCATTTTGGATGACAAGATAAGGGAGATAAGGATTTTTCTTTCATTTTATAGTTTATGAATATGTTTGACTTTGATGTTGAGATGTTTGGATTTTTGAGTTCAATCCAAAATGTTTTATTTCTTCAAGTAATCCTTTATTGTCAATGTGAAAAAGAGAAGGAGACAGTTTTGTGTTCCACAGTTCAGAGATCAAGTTTGATAACCAATAATCTTCTTGGATGCCATTGGACAGAGAATTGATCTTGGATTCAGTGAACAATAAATTTATATTTCTTTGTTTGTTGCTTGTCCAAGAGATAGGACATTTTTTCCAGAAGGCCACAATTCCACTTTGGGAAGTTCTGGTTTCAAGATCATCCGCCCATGTGGCATTGGTGTACATGTTTATTTTTGGATTGTTTGATGTCTGCAGTTGAAGTCTCAGTTTGTAGTTAATGGTTGATTTCAGATGTTTTCAGCAATGCTTTACTTCCCTCCAGTGATGAATGCCTTGTCAATGGTTAAATCTGGATAGAATGGATGATTCAGCTGCAATGTCAGGATGCAATTGACAAGATAGATAGTTAAGAATGCTGGTGAATTGTCTGTAGTTTATACCCAGAGACTTGAATTATTTGAGTTCCTCATCAGACGCAGGATTCAGTTGGATACCGGGTGTAAGAGGAGTGGCAACTGGTCAACATTCAGAAAGATTCAGCAGTTGAATACCCTTGTTTATGAGATCGGACTTAGAAAGCAAAAAACTGGTTCCATTCAATTCTATGTTCATTCCAAACAATGTGTCTAAATCATAAGCTGACAAGTTAGGGAAGCCATGAAGGAATAATTCCTCAAATGAATCAGTCTTACCCACCACAACTAAGTCGTTAACATGGAAAAAAATAAAAGAGTCTTGGTTTTTATGAATAAAGACACAGGCGTCCAACTGAGACTGTAGGTAATCAATTTCTTCAAACCGTTCAGTGAGGGTGCAGTTCCAGTTAGGTGGAGCCTGTTTTAGACCATAAAAAGATTTCTTGAGGTTGAGAAATGGACTGGTGCGGGTAGATTCTTTTGGAATTTTAATGTATATCTCTTCCTCTAAGGGAGCAAACAAAAATGCGCTTTTGACATCAAATTGCCTGAAAGGAAGATTTTTTTCAGCCGCAACAGTTAGAAAGAAGAAGTAGAGAAGGGAATTTCCCGGTGGGAGCAAATGTATCAAAGTAGTCCACCCCAGATTCCTGTTTGAAACCTTGAATGCACAGTCTGGACTTGATGCGTTCAGGAGAGGAATTTGTGGCGGGTTTGAGGCAATCGACCCATAGATTATTGAGCCAACAACTTGGTATTTTGGTTGCTTCCTCCCACACTTTGTGTTGCTCAATACTCATGAGTTCTTCTTGTTTTTCATTTTGGACTTTTTTGGGATCCAGTTTTGCTGAGAGATAGCTGTATTTGAGATGTTTTACGGCAAGAGTTCTTTCTCTTAGAACACAAGAGGGTGCAATTTCTTTGCTGGAATCTTCATACACAGATTCAGACACTCCTGATGAGGGTTCAGTTAATGATTGATCCTCAGGAGGAGACTGATCAGAGGGAGAACTTAGAGTTTCCAGCGTTGCTGGTTCCTCATTTAAGGTTCAGGTTCCTTTTGAGGGTGATTGGGAGTTTTCCATTTGGGCATCCATTCTTTTGAGGAAGAATTATTTGAGGGCTTGCAATCTATGTCTAGGAATCAAATATGCTTGGAGTCTAGTACCTTTCCAGATGAAGTGAGAATTCTATAAGATTGAATTTCAGGATTGTATCCAATTAGGTGACCAATCACGCCTGGAGGGAGTAGTTTCAATCCAGGAGCCTTGGGAAGAATAAGATAGGAAACAGGAGCGCCTAGTGGATGGAAATAAGATAAGGGAAGCCTTGCGCCTTTGAACATCTCATAAGGAAAATTTTTGGTTTTTATGGAATGGAATCTGGTTGATAGCTAAGGCTGAAGCCTGAGCCACTTTGTGCCACATTCCTATGGGGATATTAGAGTTGTTCAGGTTTGAGCCAATTGACTCTATGATGGTTTGATTAAATTTTTCCACCAGTCCATTGGGTTGAGGGGTATACGGATTGGAAAATTGTTGACAGATAAGGTTTTTCTTGCAGAAATTTACAAGCTTGATGTTCTCAAATTCAGTCCCATGATTGTAGTGCAGGATGGAAGGATATTATTTGAATTGTTTTGCTTCCAAATCAAAAGCTTCAGAAAGTAATGAAGGGATTTTTCCCTTACTGGTGACCAGAATAACAGCAAAATATTGAGAGAACGCATCAGTGAAGGTAACAAGATACTTGTGTCCATTCTTTGAAGTAGGTAGGGGCCCAATTGTATCAAGATGTAGCTCTTGAAAGAAGCGGTCAGCGGATGAGATTCATGAGTGAAACAATGCTCTGGTAACCTTTGAAATAGCACACAATTTACAATTCTCTGTTTTCTTGATAGGGATATTCAACTTATGTCTCAATCTATGGTAACTCACGTTTCCTAGAAACTTGTGAAGGTTTTCAGCATAGGACAGATGAGATTGGTACGTGGACAAGTTAGGAGGATAAAATCTGAGACAAGGAATGTGGTTTAAGTAATATCCTTTCATTGCAAGATTTACAAGTTTGTAGAGAGAAAACACATTGGACTGGAAATCAACAAGGTAGTCATTGAGAAGGAGTCTTCTCAGAGATATCAGGTTGATTGAGAGATTAGGAACAAGCAGTACGTCATGAGATTTGACATCTCCCAGATTGCATTTAAGGGTTGACTTCTCCTTTTCCTTTGACTTCCAGCAAATTTCTTCCGCAGCTTGTATTGATCATTACTTTTTCTGAGAGGTCAAGATTTGTTAACAAATTAGGGTCAGAAACCATGTGATTGGATGAGCCGGAGTCAAGAACAAAATTGAGAGAATCTTGACAGCTAGAGATGGAGAGACAGCTGACATAAGTCTTGGATTCAGAAGGACTGTTGTTCTTTGGTCTGAGGTGAGGGTAAAACATCCAGCACTTGTGCTTAGGGTGATTTGCAAGAGTGTTATGTTTCCTTGGTTTGCATTTCCCAGAGGCGTAAGTAAAGAGAGAAGCAATCTGATTGGATGAGGAAGATGATGAGTTGTTCATTCTTCATTCATTCATATGAATGTGTCATAACCAGATTGACTCAGTCTCCTCAGGCTTACTCAGCCCTCAGCCAACCTCTGCCCAGCTCAATCACACTCCACTACTGAACATCCTGAAGTATCCCCCTGCATATCCTGCAGCCCTTAGGTAATCTCCCAGGCACACCCTCTACCTCTCTATGGCTTGGTGCATCCTCATCTCTCCTTCAAACTCTATCTAGCATGAGAAGTACATACAGTAAAACCATATTACATAATCCTGGATGGACAACCCATACTCCAGCTCAGTAAATGACCTTCCTGGACAGGCCCATTACTCAACCTGTCAATCTGCAACCTTCAACCCAATTGGTACACATGTAATGCCATGGACCTCCCAACCCAGCACCAGTCATCCAATCCTCAAAGCCTCCTCTCAGCTCTCACATATACTGGCCTCTCCTCTCCCCTTGGACTAATTCCCCCAAGGAATTAGTATACTACTTCTTATTGGCTAGCCCCTCATCCAATAGGTGTCATCTCAGCACAAGAAAGCCAACCAGCCTACCTTACTCACCTCACCTATCCCTCTGGTGTTACTCTTACAGGATTCCCTCATCACAATCCTTCAGAGCCTTACTCCTGGATTCATCTCCTCAGCATTGTCCTTACTCTACATCCCCTCTTCATTTGCAATCAATCTCTTATCTCTATCCTGAGTTCTGTGAGCAGTAGTGCCTGTGCCCTCAGCCCCTTGCACGTCAGGGGCAGTTGTGACAGAATGCAAAGATGATCTAGAACAGCATCAGGATTGATTTCAGACTGAACATTTGAATGAGTAATTGATTGTTTGATGTTTCTCAGGGAATCCAGCAACTTGTCAAGGATCATGTAAGTTAGAATGTCAACAGGAAGGAAAATTCAGATTTTGTGTAGTTTATTGACACCATTCTTAACATCCAGGATAAATACTTGCATATTGCTCTCATAAAATACAATAGAGGCAAACTGGCTGTATACTCAAGCTTGATTGGATGGTTGAGAGAACACAAAGTGTTTTTGAATTTCTCTCCATATCTCCTTGGCACTTTCTTTGTTTCTGGCTGATAAAATGGTTTTATGGATGGATGGAGAAAGCTTTGAGATTAGTATTGAGGTGAGAATGGTGTTGTTGACAGCCTTTAGTTCTTCTGTTTTGGATCCAATGGTATCTTTTAGTTTAGCAAGGTTTAGAAGTGAGTTTATCCTAGTCTTCCAGATGGTGAAGTTGTCCTTGGTGAGAATAGGAATGGCCTCCAAGGTGGTTTTAAGAATTGTTGGATTGATGTTGTCCATTATAGCTGAGACAGACCTGGTCTTGATAGGTTGGCAATGGGAGATTGCCTTCAACTGTTAATTGTGTAAGAATTTGATCTAATTGATTGCTATTAAAGTATAAGACCAGACTAAAAAAAACAAGAGATTCAATAATTGACCATGGCAGAATGAAATAGACAAAGATCCTACCCTGTATAATGAGAAAATATGAAGAAAACCACAGATATTTTGAATGAGAAGCCTCAGGAACCTAGGATAGATAGAAAGCAATGGAGTAGACTAGTGACAAAAATTCAGAATGAGAGTTAGGAATCTTGACTGAAACACAATGATCTCTTTCTCACCAAATGAGAACAACGGCCACAATGTGAATAGAAGGAGGTGAAGGATTATCTGAAGATAATGAGGATAATTGATAGAGCCGCAAGTAGTGATTGAGTATAATCAATAGAGTTGCAAGTAGTGACTGAGTCAAAGGCCAAGTTGAGGAACCGGTTTTTAGTTGGAGTTTCAATTATACAGGAGTTTATAGTGCTGGTTGTGAGTTAGATTGTATGATGATCAGAAAGAAGTGGAGAGAAAAGTGAGATGGAAAATGAGAAAGAAAACGGAACGGAAAACAGATAAAATAGAAATGAAAGAAAGAAGATGGATGAGAAGTAAGAGAACTGGAATGGATTCAAGGCAGGAGAGACAGTAGAAGGAACTGGAGCAACAGGCAATTTGTGACAGATTTCACATATGTGACAAATTTGAAATATGACGCAGATGAAAGTAGTCCACGGCCATGAGGTTGAGACGTATGAAGTAGATGACAGTAGTCTGCAGCCGTGAGATTTAAATTTCAACACATGTAGGAGGGTCAAAATATGATTTTGGTGGGAAGGAATGAAGAAAAGTGTCAGGAAATGGGTTCAAACCTGTGAATCATGTCAAAAGAGAAGCAAGCTCCAGCAAAAAGAAGAGGTAAAAGCTTCCATATCAAATACCCTGTTCCAAAGATTGGGGATGGATGCATTCCATGTGAAGGCAGGAAAGTGGAAATACTTGGTGGTAGCAAGAGATGACTTCTCAGGTTGGGCAGAAACTGTGGGACTTACCAGCTTAAATTCAAGGAGCATAGCTACTTGGTTTTTGTCTGAATGGATATACAGTTATGGGATCCCCAAGGAAGTAACAGTGGATGTAGGGGGAGAATTCAAGAAGCAGCTCCAGTTGGCAATGAGGAAAGTTGGTACTAAGCTCAGGATATTAACCCCCATATTATCCAGAAGCTCAGGAAATGATAGAAAGAGGACAAAAATAAATTAAATATGCCCTAGTAAAAATGTGTGGGGAGAATGGCTCCAAGTGGAAAGATTACCTCCCATTGGTCACTTTTGCTGACAGGATCTCCACTAAAAGGACAACAGGATTATCCCCATTTGAACTACAATATGGCCAACCAGCATTACTCCCATTTGATTTAGAAATGGAAAACTACCTTGGAATTGACTGGGACAAAGTACAAACTACCTCAAATCTCTTGGAGGCAAGGGCAGAGCAACTGGATGGTAACAAGGAGAAAACTTTAAAACCTAAGGAAAATCTGCAAAAATCAAGGGAACTTTCAATCAAATACTGGGATAAAAGGCCAGCTCATAGAATAAGGGAACCTCTAAAGCAAGGAGACT
This sequence comes from Puccinia polysora, assembly GCA_025617555.3. Taxonomy (NCBI): domain Eukaryota; kingdom Fungi; phylum Basidiomycota; class Pucciniomycetes; order Pucciniales; family Pucciniaceae; genus Puccinia; species Puccinia polysora. Next base: position 29,132,769 of record CM062638.1, on the reverse strand, counting down.
TGGTATTGGTATACAAGAGGACTCTGGAATCCCAGTGGGGGATACTCTTCAAGAATAGATGGAATGGACTCTAAAGGGTAGTAAAACAAATTAATGAAGGACCCTACATACTGGAAGAACTGGATGGTACAAAACTCTCAAGAAAAGTTTGCAGAAAGCCAGATAAATAAATTCTAAACCAGGGGAACTCCTATGGAAGAAGAAGAATGCAATTTAAGTTCATCTGAGGAAGAAGGGGAAGAGGGTCAAGACGGTTAACTTGCATAAAAAATGATACTAGGAAATGAAATCTGAAGATCAGGATCTTTTTACTCAAGCTCCTGGAAATGAGCTCAAAACAATTTATAATCTTTTTCGATGTAATCCTCAGGAAAAGGAATATGGTCCTTGGGAAGACCTTAAACTGCCTAAAATAATCTCCACAAAAAATATATATATAAAATAAAAGAAGTGGTCCTTTACTAAGGATTTAATGCTCAGTATGCAAGTCTTGGGACCAAGGAATCAAGAAATACTATGAGGAAAGAAGGGCCTGAAGATATCAACAATAGTTTAAATCAAAATTGGATCCAATTCAAGATTCAAGAAGGGTCAAGGTAGCAAGGAAAGATAGAAGAATCAGTCTTTGGCCAGAAAAATCAACAATGAAGACATTATAGTAGCCATCTGAGGAAAAGGGTATCTATCAAGTTTGAATAGATGAAAACAGGGTAAATATACAGTGATGAATGATGATAAAAGTTAAATAATGAAGAAAGAAATATATCCTGTTCTTTACCCAGCCAGACCCATAAAGGAACATGGGGTAGGGATAAAATATCAAGACAGAAAACCAGAACATCAATTGAAGAAGATCATTAAACCATACACAAGATATAAAAAGAGACCTTTCTTTTCTCAAATGAAACCAACTTTAATCCAACAATCTAGGAGGAAGAAAGAAGATTAATTAGAAGTTTTGAATTGCTACAGGGATTACAACAAGATGAATGAAGAAGAGATAACTTGGAGATAAACCATCAAGATTTTGACAGGGACAACTGGAGCATGTAGGACCTTTTGGATCTTTTGATCCCATTACTTTGACTATACCTGAAAAATTAATGAACTAGGAAAGAATAATGATAAAAATTATTAATCAAAAATATTAATCCAAACATTAAAAGGAGGAAGAAGGAGGAGGAGCCTGATGTCTATATGTGGAAATGCTATGGACAGCATTAAGTCTGGAGGTGGATGTGGTAAACCAAACCTGTCCTATAGCCATCAGACTCATTTTATCTTATTAAATTATAATTAAAGTCAAGAAAATACTAAATAAATTCCAAACCCATTCTAAACTATACTCTAAAATCAAACCAACCTGAAAACCCAAAAATCATCAGATAAACCCCCTCCAACCAAATCAACACCTGTCACAAAAACAATCCAACACCTGGCACCAACTGGATTATTTCACATGGATTAATGAAAATTCTTAATTGAATATATAATCAAAGGATTTTTGCTTAAAATAACCCACAACAAAACAACATACCCCATACCAGCAGGACTTAAACCATTTCAGTACCAATGTCACACTACAACCAGTACTATAACAACTCAGTACACATGTCTCTTCTGGAACTTTCACCACCAGATAATCCCTCTGAAGCGCCCTCCCAAGGCCTCTGATACTCTGTTTTCCACCACTCCAACCATACAAAACACACACATGCACCAACAGAAGTAGGGGCTCATGCAGCCAAGTATCTCTTAATTCTCACCCACCAGCAATAACAACTCAATGCAAATGACTTTTCTGGAATTTTAAACACCAGATAAGCCCTCTGAAGCTTCCTCTTAAGCACTCTGATACTCATTTTTCCACCATTTCAACCATACAACACACATACATGCACCAACAGAAGTAGGGGCGCATGCAGCCAAGTATTGTATCTCTTAATTCTCACCCACCAGCAATAACAACTCAGTGCACATGACTTTTCTGGAACTTTCACCAATAGATAAGCCCTCTGAAGCGTCCCCTCAAGCACTCTGATACTCAGTTTGCCACCATTCCAACCATACAACACACACATGCACCAACAGAAGTAGGGGCTCATGCAGCCAAGTATCTCTTAATTCTCACCAACAAGCAATAACAACTAAGTACAAGTGACTTTTCTGGAACTTTCACCACCAGATAAGCCCTCTGAAGCGTCCTCTCAAGCACTCTGATACTCAGTTTGCCACCATATCAACCATAAAACACCTGCAAGCTACACTCTAAAGTTACCCAAGGGGACATGCGGTAAAACAGCATACCTCATATCTCCACAACTAATTACATTGAAACAGCATGCAGGTAGTTCCTGCAACATTTTATACATGATAAGGGCTCAGAAGCTTCCTAAGAAAAACCCAGAACATGACTTTCCACCACCAAAACCATGCAGGTCACACCATTCAAGCTACCAAAGAGAGCTTGCAGCTGCAAAGCATTTTTTATGCTTTTCCCAACCAGCAACATTAACTCAAGCTGCAGGAGACTTCTGCATCATTTTTTTATGAAAGATAAGCACTCAGAAGCATCCAGATCACACCATTCTTATCTCTTATCTCATATATTAGCCTGACTCTCAAAGATTGAACTAAAAAATACACTTATCTCTCGGCCTGATTTACACATTTTATCACCAGAATGATTTGTCTCATGTAACTGTACCATCCTGTGCTTCAACAGTGCAGAGAGAGGCTCAGAACCGCACTCAGGGGAGCCCTGAGCATCCCCTGAGGAAGTATTTGTCCATTTAAGGAGGGCTCTTTTGCCCTATCCAAGTTGTATGGCAGGGCATCAGCCCCAGAGTATGTCATCAGCCCCCACCCATGATGTATGACTCCTAAGATCTATGGCCTTTGCCTGATCAGTACCAGCTTTTTAGTGAAACAGAATCAAGCTAAAAGGAATCAAACACGAAATTATTGTTGAAAAATTGACCAAACTCCTGGTGTTTTTGAAGAAGGATTCTTGAGAAAAGGCCTGTTTTTCAGCACCTATCTTTTAAGAGGGAAAAACCCCTTATTTTTGATTAGTAAATTCATAAAAGAGGAAGATCACAACAGAAGAACCAACGAAGCTTTTTCTCCGCCCAGCTCCCTGTGGGCAAGCCCATGTTTTGGTCCTCCTACTGGTTAACCACCTTTTAGTAAATCCTTTAAGTGGAATTGGAAAAATAGTCAGAAAAAGTCGAAAATTCTTGATTATTAATTGGTGGAAGCTTGCCAATAAATCCAATCCAACCTGGAATAGTCTGGAAATTCCTGAAAATATCTATTAATAGTTAATCTAGGTCTGATAAGAGACCTTTTTAAAAGTCTCAAAGAAACCAGCCACTAATTAAAAAAACTATTGTGCAGACTTATTATAGTTCAGAAGGGCAGGCAATTCAAAACCAACTTAGCTTAACTCTATCTATTCAAGAGTAGTAGTAAACTAAATTCCCCTTCTAGTGACTGCCAGCAAGCTATTTGTTAAATAATCCCATTATTTCCTGGAGTCTCTACACCAAAACAAAGGCTCTCTCAACTCTGCAAAACAAACCAATCAAGGAAACTGGAAAATGGCGGGCTCAGAAGGATTTCAACAAGCTATGCTGAAAACCGCTATGGATACAATTGCAAGGCTAAGTGACGAAAACTATGGCGTCTGGAAAGACCAGTTGAACGCTATACTGGACGTAAGAGGATGGGCAAAGGCCTTAAACAATGAAGTTTAAACTCTAGATGGAGATGTGAACAATGAGGTCAAACTTCTTATCATCTCCCAACTGGAACCATCAATTCATGACAATATTGTAATTTCATCCAACACAAACTTGGCTAATTACTATGGAAGGCCATATTAGAGAAATATGCATCATCTAAAGCATCAAATAGGGCAAGGATATTTAAAAATTTCCTTTATATAAGATTCAAACCAGAAAAAATTGAGGGATTCATAACAAGGATTAAGGTCTGCCTAAAGAAAATGTTGGAAGTAGGAATCACACTGCCAAACAACAATCAGGCCTATCTCACTCTTTACAAATTTCCCAAAAATATGAAGGACTTCAAGAGACAAATAATGCACGCGGACAAGGAGCTCTTGGTTGAATACGTGCACAGCCATCTCATGCAAATAAACAAAAAATCAAAAGGTAAAGGCTCACAAGAAATAACAAACAACCAATTGGAGATAGATCTGATGAATACCAAATCTTTGGCCTGTAATACTCACAAAGGAGAGAGACAAAGATGCACGGAGGGGTGGCAAAACCCTAAATAAGATAAGGGACATACAGCCAATAACTGCTGCCATCTTCACCCCAAATTGGCCCAATATTGGTTGAGAGAAGATCAAACAAAATGGAAGGCTTGAAAAAACAAAGCAACCACTTCAGCACACTATCTTGTATTTCTCACAACGTGGATCAACCATGGAGATCCTAAATCCAAGTTCATACTTGAAAGTGGAGCATCATTTCAAATGGTCAATGATAGCAGATATTTCATGGAAATGTCCCCCTGCAAAGAAGACAGTATCAAGACTGGAAAGAAAGGAGCCGACCTGGAGGTTAAAGGAAAAGGTACAGCTGTCTTTATATGGGGCAACTTCACGTTGGAAATGTCAAATGTATATTATGTACCAAGTCTAACCATAAATGTACTGAGAGGGGGTGCACTAAATCAAGCAGGATGCCTATTAAAGGGCAAGAAGGGGAAATTTCATGTGAAAAAGAACAAACAACGTCTTTTAGGTGGAAAAATAGTCGGTAACCTCTATATGTTAGAAACCCCAAAATTTTCTCAACCCAATGCAAACTCTGCAAACCTGGCCTACTCTTACGAGGCCAAATGATGGAAATTCACCAGAATCATGGACACCCCTCAATCTCTTGGCTTGAGGGAGTCACCAGACATATCCCAGTGGAAAGCAAGAAGAGATTTGAATGCATTCACTGCATTAGAAGTAAAATCACAAAAACATCCTTCAAAGAAACCTCCAAACAGGTGAGCAAAGTCTTTGGAAGAATCCACCTAGACCTCATGGGACCTCTCAAGCCCCAATTGAGGGGTGGACATTGTTACATCTTAACTTTAGTAGATAACGCCTCAGGTTATATTGGCACCTTTCCGGTGGGATCAAAGGACAAGACGCCAGAAATCTTAATAGACGTGATAGAAAAAGAACATTGGAGGAGAGGATATTATCCAACCAACGTGTGTTCAGATAGAGGCTTGGAATTTGTCAATCAAAAACTCAAGGGGTACTAAAAAAGCAAACACATAAAACAGATCATATCAGAGCCCTATCACCCGGAACATAATGGAAAAGCAGAAAAAGCCAACAGGAACTTAATTTAATCAACCAGAACTATGCTCAAAGACTCCCACCTTCCTGCAAACCTATGGAACAAGGTGATTAAGGCAAGTTCTCTTATGCTGAATCAAATCTTCAGGGACGGACATCACAAATCACCTTGGGCGAGAATTCATGGGTAGAAATTACCTTTGGGATTCTTGAAACCAATTTGGAACCAGTGTGTCTATCTCCTGTGAAGAGCTGAATAACTTTAATTTCCTGAACCAACAGACTAGAACAAGAGAGTTGATCAGATGAGAGGAAAGAATGAGAGACAAAAGAAAGGATGACAAGAGAATGACAAGTATGAGGAGGAATTCTCACTTGGTGCTAGCTGAGAAGAGGGGGCAACGCTAGGGACAACAAGGAACTGTAAGATGTGACGAAAGATGAGGAGGAAATCGAAGAGACAGAGACTGGGTCTAACTATTATTTGAGGAAAAAAGGAGCGGCATGAGCAGTTGATAAATTCAGATAGCATTTTGCGGACAACCTCACATTTGAACAACAATGAAAGGAAATCAAATGTTATGGGCGGCCAGGAGGTTTGAGGTTGAGATGATTCAAACAGAGTACGTAGGTGAGGTCGAGGTTGAGTTGAGAGAGAGAGTGGGAGAGAAGAGGCGAGTGGAGGGAAGTGGATGGTGGTTGATGGTGTTGAGTGGAGGTGGAAGATGGAAGCGATGATGGTGAGTCAAGTGAAGCTTTGGAGGTGATTGCAAGCGGAGGGAGTGATTAGAAGCGGGTGGAGATGAGGAGATCCAGGAGAGGAGGATGATGAATGATGGATGGAACAGGAGTGGACGGAAGAGATCTTTGTGTGGCAGCTGTCTGTGACACAGTTGTAACAGGTGGAGGCGCGCAAGGAGGTTGAGTGTGTCAGGCTGCGTTGAGTGGGTGGTGATCAGTGATTTCCTTCCAACACACTGCCGTGTTCAGATGAGAGGTTGAAGTATGACAGATGTGAGATTCTTAACGGAGGGTTTTATAGCAGGCTTGGTCAGTGGATCAGCTAACATTGACTCAGAGGGGACAAGGTTTGTAATGAGATGTTTGGCGTCCTTTTGTTCTTGGAGCCATTTGATTTGAGTGTCCACGTGCTTGAGGGCGCTGTGGTGAAATTCTGAGTTTATGAGGTCGTTTAGCGCCTTTTTATCAATTTGAGAGCAGTGAGTGAGAAAGATGGAAGGGTTAACTTCTTTTATTAAGGTTGATATCCAGATTTTCTCTTGAGTTGCAAGAACTAGTGATTTGAGTTCACCTTCCGTCAAAGACAGTGAGATGCTAGGTTGAAGTTTACTGTTCCAGGAGACGGCACAGCCGTAAAGGAGAACCAGGTAGCCGGTGTGACTTCTACGTGAGACTGGCTTGTTTCCACCATCGGAGTCACTCCAAGTTTCAAGGTCAAAGTCGAAGGAGTCGTTCTTAAGACGTAGAGCTAGATTACGGGTGGTTTTGATGTATCGCCAAGCATGCCTGGCCTCCATCCAGTGCGAGATTCCAGGTTTGGCGTTGAAGCGAGATAGGGAAGAGACTGCTTAGGAAATATCTGGTTGGGTTTGTGTTGAAATGAAGTTGAGAAAACCGGTTGAGGAGCAGTAATTGATGTTTAGGTTGGAAAAGGCTGAGGTGTTGACTTTGGTGGCAGGCTTGAGAGCAATTCCGGGAGTCATAGACGTATTGATGTATTTCAATTCTGATAGTCCAAGTTTGGTCAAAGCTGTGTCAATGTGATTGGGTTGGTAAAGACATGGCCCTTCTGACGACTCTGTAACATAGTTGCCAAGGATCTTGAATAGGAGACCTTCATGTGAGATGGAAAAATTTCATTTCAGTTGAGTTTGAAATTCCTGTGAGTTTCCTATAATTACCAGATCATTGACATAGCAGAAAATGAAAGTTTGAGAAAGTTGATTTATGAACAGACAGGGATCAGCCAAGGACGTCATGAAACCTTGATCAAGGATCCAGCGTTTCAGCCTATCAAACCAGCTCTTTGGTGCTTGTTTCAGACCTTACAGTGCCTTGTTCAGTTTGAAGTAGGGAAAGGAGGTGTTGTAACCGGAGGGAGTCTTGATGAAAATGTCTTTGTCCAAGGTGGCATGCAAGAATGCAGATTTTACGTCCATTTGAGTAATTTGCAACTTATGATGAAAGGCGTAGACAAGCAGTGTTCTAAGTATAGTGATTTGACCGGTCGGTGCGTAGGTTTCTCCGTAATCTATGAATTCCAGCTGTCAAAAACTTTGAACAAATAAGCGGGCTTTAAAGATGACTCCGTTGTTGTCAGGATTGGATTTGAGTCGATAGACCCATACAGTCAACAGAGCCTTTTTGCCTTCTGGGAGTGAGTGGCAACCAGTCCAGACTCCCATGGTCTCTATCCCATTGAGTTTGTTCTTCATGCCTTTGAGCCAGTTTTTGAAGTTGGGGGAGCGTTTTGCTTCATTGTAGTTTTGGGGAACAGTTCTGGACAGAAAACCGTACCGCTGGGGACGTTGGATGTTTGAGCGGTCTCTTAGAGTCATGGAAGAAGGGGTAAGCTGGTCAATGATATTTTCATTCTTGGAGGATTCTACGAGAGAATGATTGGAGTTGGAGGATTTGGGAGGTGAGTCTGGAGTAAGGGTGATTTCTGGGGCCTGAGATGGTTCAGTCAGAGTTGCATTAACTGGGAGGTGGGAGGAGCAATGGTTGGAAGGATCATGGTTAATGGAAGAGAGAGTGTTGATGAGGTTGGAACTGGGTTGAATGAGAGTTTCAAAGGGGGTTTTTGGAAGGAGGGAGAGATTCAGTTAGCTTTACGCTTTCAAATACTTTAACGTGTTTCAAACAAATTGTTTTGCCAAGCTCTGGAACGTATATCAGGTAGGAGTTAAATTGCAGGTTGTGACCTACTAGGATTCCCTCCCAACCTTTCTTTTCAAATTTTCCTAGATGATGGCGAAGATTCAGAACTACTGCTTTGGATCCCAGGGTTCTGATCAAGCTGAATTTGGGTTTGATACCGTTCCACAGTTCGGAGGGACTCGCTTTTGATTGTTTGGAGAGTAGGAGGTTGAGGATGTTGCAGCATCCAACAAGGATTTGATCCCACAGGTCAGCCGGGATGGACATATCAATGATCAAGGTTCTAGCTGACTCGACTATTGTACAATTTCCTTACTTGGCAATATGATTATGTTGGGGAGTGTAAGGTTCCAAGGTTGTGTGTACAATACCGGAGTCTGAGAGAAAGCTTGACAGTTTTGAGTTCACAAATTCTCCACCATTGTCGGAATGGAGAGATTTCAGTTGGTATCCAAACTGGTTGTAGTGAATTTTGATGAACTTAATGATTTCGTCAGCTACATCCAATTTCAGTCTAATTGGGAGGCAAGTTTTGAAGCAAGAGAACTTGTTGGTGAGTAGTAGAAAGTAGCGTTTTCCTTTCTTTGAGACCGGATTTATTGGACCACATACCTCGGCATGGAGACAAGAAAAGGGTTTGGAGCAGATAGGAATATGACTTTGGAAAGGGGTGTGATGGATTTTTCCCAGGATGCAGGATTCGCAGGTGAGGTCCTTCCATTGTATTTTGGGAAATTCTCTCAATAGTAGCTTTTTTTGATCTTGATGAGGATGACCAAATCGCTTATGAAAATTTGAGAGCATCAAGAAATCATGCGATGATTTGGATTGCGGAAGTGCGAAATCCTTAATTACTAGGAGGTTGTATTCAATGACGCCAGTGAGGACGGTGTTTCCTTTGAAGTCAACGGAAAAGCTTTTGGGACCGTAAAGGTGCAACAAGCAGCCTTGATTAAGCAGTTTTCCCAATGAAACAAGATTTACAGCTATCTGAGGGACGTATAAGGATTGACTGAGGCGGACGTTGCAGAATTCGGACAAGAGCTTTGCAGTTCCAATTCCTTCGTATTTGAGGGTGATGTTCTCTTTTCCAGTTTGAATCTCAGTATGGTCCTCTGAGAGATCTTCTTTGAAGAAGTTGAGAGAGTTGAACATGGATTGTGACGCTCTGGAGTCCAAGGTGATGGAGTGTTTGCAGAGAATTTGAGAGTTGGTCATTGCAAAGTTTTATGAGGTGCAGGTGAAGTTCGTTGAAGCTGATTTGTTCTTGTTTGACTTGGAGTTGTTTTTATTCTCATTGTTGTTCTGATTTGGTTGGAGCTGAGGGTAAAGCCACCAGAAGGAACTTTTGGGATGGGATGATTGGGGATTGTGCCATGTGGCCCTGCACTTGATAACTTCTTGTTTCCCGCTCTTGTTCATCATGGCCAACGCCAAGCTTCCAGCGGAAATCTTGTTTTTTACTTGATTCAGATGTCGAAGAACAAGGTTGCCATTGATTTTGGATTTGCCTAACGAGTGGGTGATTGTGGTCTTGAGATGCTCTAGTTGAGGGGGAAACTTGTAGAGTATCAAGTATGCCACTATATCATTGTCCATTTGAATACCAATTTTAGAGATTTGGATCAAGCATGACTTCACTTTGGTTATAAATTTATCCACATGTTTTAGGTCAAATTGTAGGTTGAGGAAGTTGAAGAATACGCGTGAACAATTCGAATTTTAGGAGGAGGCATAGAATTTGTTTATCAATTTCCACAGTTCAATTCCATTGGAAAGATGATGATCTTTGACGCAGTTTATGTAGGTTCTGTTGTCCAGTTTGGCTAGGATATATCCGACTCATTCAAGATGAACTTCTGGAGGACACTTCTTGGGTTTGGGTCACAGGATCCATTGACCTATTCCCTTCAGTGCAAATATGGTTGTTAGTTTGGAGCGCCAAAGAGAGAAGTTTGACTCAGTTAGCGTGGGGATCAAGTCTGTGAGGGTCTTGAGAAAGGATCCATTGAGATCTGTTGGTCCAGGAGATAATGACATTGTATCCCTCGAGCCGTTGTGGGTGATTTGTGATTTCGGCTTTTAACCATGAAGAGCTGAATAACTTGAATTTCCTGAACCAACAGACTAGAACAAGAGATTTGATCAGATGAGAGGAAAGAATGAGAGACAAAAGAAAGGATGACAAGAGAATGACAAGTATGAGGAGGAATTCTCACTTGGTGCTAGCTGAGAAGAGGGGGCGACGCTAGGGACAACAAGGAACTTTAAGATGTGACAAAAGATGAGGAGGCAATGGAAGAGACAGAGACTGGGTCTAACTATTATTTAAGGAAAAAAGGAGCGGCATGAGCAGTTGATAAATTCAGATAGCATTTTGCGGACAACCTCACATTTGAACAACAATGAAAGGAAATCAAATGTTATGGGTGGCCGGGAGGTTTGAGGTTGAGATGATTTATTAAATATTTGATTTAATTCATTGAGCTAAAACCAGAAGACTAATATGAGAAGAATCAGGACACGTTGAGACAGAGATAGAGATGAGAAAAAGAAAAGTAAGAAAGAAGTGAAGACCAACAGTTGACGTCCGGAGACTAGTAGAGGTGAGACAGATAAGAAGCAGAGACGGCTGGAGACAGAAAGACGGGCAAGAGACTAGACCATGGAGGATAGAAGATCAGATACTCAATGGGAAGATTGACCCGGAGGACAAAAGATCTCACCAGGCAATTGATGGACTTGATGAGTTGTTGGCGATTCGAGAGTTGACAGATGGTGAGTAGGGGTTGAGGAGTAATGAAGAGAGAGGAGAAATCGGGATGAGACAGATAGAGAAGAGACTGCCGAGACGGGCAGAGATATCAAAAGGGAGGAGAGAATCAAAAGAAAGAAAAGGAGACAAGCATGGGGAAGTAGAAGAAAAGAAGAAAGCCGGAATAGAGAGAGAGACGAAGGAGTCAAGAGAGATCATCAAGTCTGTGGAGCTGGAGGAGATTTGAAGTATCTACACACAGCGGTCCCGTGGATTATGCCGCAGTCCTGCGGGTCCGTCGAGGCAGGCTTCATCTTAACACGATTCAAACAGAGTACGTAGGTGAGGTCAAGGTTGAGTTGAGAGAGAGAGTGGGAGAGAAGAGGCAAATGGAGGGAAGTGGATGGTGGTTGATGGTGTTGAGTGGAGGTGGAAGATGGAAGCAATGATGGTGAGTAGAGTGAAGCGTTGGAGGTGATTGCAAGCGGAGGGAGTGATTAGAAGCGGGTGGAGATGAGGAGATCCAGGAGAGGAGGATGATTAATGATGGATGGAATGGGAGTGGACGGAAGAGATCTTTGTGTGGCAGCTGTCTGTGACACAGTTGTAACAGGTGGAGGCGTGCGAGGAGGTTGAGTGTGTCAGGCTGCGTTGAGTGGGTGGTGATCATTTATTTCCTTTCAACATCCTGTCTACGCAGGAGAAAGGTCAAAATTTTAAGGGAAGAGGGGAAGAAAGAATCCTTGTAGACTTCAACCCTCTTCTCCGTTCATAGAGAATTCTGACCAAATCCAATTTTATCATCCTCACCAAGCATGTCAAATTTCTCAAGATGGCGAATCCCCAACACTCAAATCTTCTTCTCTCAGAGGAAAAAGTATCAGAAAACAACAATGAAGAGGTAAATAAGAACATGCACACCAATCAACCTCCAGATCCCGCTCCAGTCATGAATACCCCTGCATACACGGAATATAGAGATCCATTCAAGGAATCATCCTCAGCAGAGTCCAAGGACAACTCCAACTCTGATTCAGTGCCTTTTGAGTACGGAAATCCTTACTCTCAGTCAAGAAACTTGTCTGAAAGCCATCAGTCAGACGGATCATATCATCAATATCAATCTCCTCAAACCAAAAAAATAGAATAAATCCAGCCTCCAAAGGCCCTTTGGGACCGTTAATCCTTATGGCCTCCGCAAAGGTATGAATTCTTTCACTACTATGAACCATGAAACTACAAAGATGCTACAACTTGCGAAGAAGGAGAAAAATGGATCAAAGCCATGGACACGGAACTTGGTACAATCAAATCATGAGAAGTCTGGGAAGACTATGATGGACCGGGACCAACAAATCCTCTGCTGACAGTCTGGACGTACAAACTCAAAGAGAACTGGCATGGCAACCCAATCAAGTATAAGGCCAGGCTATGTGTCCAAGGTTCTAATGAAATAGAAAGTTTACATTATTTTGAGACCTTTTCTCCAATGGGAAAACCTCTTCTCTTTGTATGCTACTTGTATATGTGTTAAATTCAAAACAAAAAGTTTGAAAATTTGATGTTAAGAGTGCGTTTCTACATTCAAGAATAGACAAAGAAGTCATAATTTGAAATCCAAAAGATTCAAATTGTAAATTTCTTTTTCTCAAACTCAAGAAATTGCTGTATGGCTTGAAACAAGCCCCAAAAAACTGGTATGAGACTCTCACAACGTGGTTCAAAGAGATTGGATTCCTCAAATCAACAAGTGACCCATTTCTCTACCTATCTGAGGACGGCTGATCAAGACTCTTCTTCCACGTGGACAACTTGATCCTGGTTGGAGATGGACAGGACTTCAAACAGAAATTCCTCAGCAAGTTTGACAGGTCTGAAAGCAGAAACCCTGATACCCTACTAGGCATGAAAATAAAAGTAAAGCAGGATAGAATTTTACTAATTCAACCCAATCATATCCAACATGGGCTCAAAGAACTGGGACTATGCAACTGTAGAGATACAATCACACCCCTCACTCAGAATTTACAACTTAAACCCCCAACCAACAAAGAACATGAAGCATTTAAGGCTTTGAATATACTATTGATTGGCAATTGGGATGCTCAATCACATAGCATGTTACACGCGACCAGATATTACCTTTGCGGTATCAAGTCTAGCAAGATTCAACGTCAAGCCAGGACTTACTCATTGGAATGAACTAAACAAAACATGGAAGTATCTCAAGACTACCAGAAATTGTTGCCTAAAACTCACCTTTCAACCAGAATCTGATCCTCTACAAGTATACTTGGAAGCATCATGGGCAGAAAATGCGGACACAGGCAAATCTCAAACAGGATATCTATGTATTGTATTTGGTAGTCTTGTCTCATGGAATAGCTGCAAACAACAAAATATAACCTGGTCATCCACAGACGCAGAGCTCAAGGCTCTAGTTGGATCATACAACAAAGCTACCTGGATAAAGGATCTTCTATATGATATCTTTACTCAATCCATCAAAACCATCTCAATGAATATTGACAATAGCAGTTTAGAAGATAAAATCAGAAAGTTTGGCTTAAAATAAAAGACTGGGCACCTAGATCTAAAAAAAAGGGGATGAGAGAAGAACTTAAAGCTAACAATATAAAACTGAAGCTAGTGAAATCCTGAAAAATGATTGCACACTCATTGACTAAGTCTGCCTCTGCTCAAAGTATAGCTTTATTGTCTTGTTTCTTTTCTTTTCTTAATCCTACTAAATAGTTCTGTCATCTCATTGGGCATGGAGGAGTGTTAAGTATTTAATGTCAGAGTGGAGTAATAACAGTGTCCGCGCAGGTACAATACCATGAGGATGTGGATACTCTAATTCAAGAGTACAAAAAAATAATTGAGTAGTCTTTCTCTTGAGTTCCGCACTCAACAGAAATCATCAGACTCACAAAAACTCATAATATCAGAATCTGACCACATAGAAACCAGGAAGACTCCTTCTCTCTTCAATCTACACCATCCATTGACTCCTACCCTCATTCTTTCTCTTTCTTTTTTTTATTCTCTCATCTTCTCTCATCACCTCCATCTTTGATCCCTCATTCATGATCTGTGTTCCCAGTGAGATCCCCGATTATTCTATCCTCATGATATATCTTGATTGTGATCCCAACTTACAAAAGCTCCTCATTTCTCAGTCTCATCTCACTATAGTCTCCCAATGCTTCTTTGATACTCATGTCCACTAATGTCAAGATCCTCAAAGCCTTATTTTCCAGTTTCTAGCTCAATAAATCTCAATTATATATTAGATATTTTGAGCAGGAATGCTTTACCCAATGACCAAAGTAACCCTTCTTATGACCCAGAATATAATGATATCTTCCCTATCCTTAACATTAACATGTTGAACATTGAAGCTCCTATAATGGGAATCCACATTTGTCAATTGGATGAATCCTTGTTCAACTCAATCAAAGAATCTTACAATTCTGGCATGAAACCTCTGATCACCATTATGGAAAGTACTTCTCCACCATCTGAATTGATCAATAGCCTACCTGAACCCCTCTTGAAACCATACAAACCCGGAAGGTTCACCATATGGGATGACCTAGTATACTACAGGCAGAAACATTCAAGTGTTCTAGTATTAACTAAGGATGACAATATCAAACACATCCTGGCTGAATGCCATGATATCTGCTCATCTGGTCATTTATCCGCTGATAGAACCTTAGATAAGGATAAACAAACTGCTTGATGGATCAATTGGAGAGACTCCACTATCCAGTATGTTCCTAGTTGTGAAACGTTTGTCCAACAGGACCACTGGGAAACAGTTTGGTCTACTGCAAAAGATTGCTGAACCCAAGAAAAGATGGAAGATCATCAACATGGATTTTGTAACTGGACTAACACCAGGAGGAGTCAATTCCTACAACTCATTCCTTGTCATTGTGGATAGGTTCTCCAAGAAAGCAAAGTTTCTACCTAATCACAAGGAAGACACTGCTATGGAAGCTGCCCTATTATTTTTGAACAAACTCTTTGCTGATGTTGGAGTTCCCAAGATCATTATCAGTGACAGAGATCCTAACTTCACCTCTGAGTTCTGGAGAAATCTTCATGATATTCTGGGAACCACCTCAGCTTTCTCTACAGCTTATCACCCTCAGACGGATGGCTTAGCTGAAAGAATGATTCAGACCCTAGAAGACATGCTCAGGAGATTCTGTGTCTTTGGTCTAGAATACAAGAATTCTGATGGTTATTGCCACAATTGGGTTAGCCTTTTACCTGAACTAGAGATGGCCTACAACAGTATCAAGCACTCTACCACTAAGCACCCTAAATACTGGAAAGAGGATGGATTCCTAAATGACCCAAGGATAACCTTAATCACCAGTTAACAAGTATTCACCCTACATCACTTGATTTCAAAAAAATGATAGATGTAGCCAATAAACATGCTGTTTAGTGTGTCCAGGATGCTGTGGAGCATAACCAACAAAGGTGGGATAAAACCCATAAGGAGCAAGATTTCAACATTCATGATCAATTCTTGATCTCTACCACCAACTTCACTAACTTAGCTGGAAATAGAAAGCTTAGACCAGCTTTTGTTGGACCTTTCAACATCAATAAACTTCAAGCTTAGACCAGCTTTTGTTGGACCTTTCAACATCAATAAAGTTCACGGTAAGAATTCTGTGGAAGTAATCCTTAGTGATGAGCTTTCTGGGAAACACCCAGTCTTCCCAGTAAGTCTCATCAAACACTACCACCCAAGGAATGGAGAATATACTCCTTCACCTGAAATACCTGTTGCAGAAGAACCTGAAAAAGAAAGAGGAAAGATTAGAAAGATCCTTAAAGATAAAAAAGAAAGGATCAATGGAAAAGATGCAGACTCTACCTAGTTAGATACAAGGGAGAATCAGCTAATAAAGATGAATGGTTACCTGAACACAATATCCCTTATGGACCCATACGCCTAAGGAACTACAGAGCCAGCATATGGCATTGACCCGGAATTTTTTTTTTAGATAAAGACATCTCTTGGAGTGGGGGAATGTCATCTTTCTACTATCTCAAGAGCAACCTGTCATAGCAACACAAAAATATAAAAATAAGAATATCTAAATTAAAAAAAGAAAGAGTGAGAAATCCATAAATATTATTGAAAAAATGGATTCCTCACCCAACATTAGGTATTGAAATCCAAGTCCTTACATTTTTAAAATAATTAAAGAAAAGTACTAAAAATTACAACACCAGTATGGTACCTTTTGGCCATTTTGAAATTTCACACGTGTTGTCACGTATAGGGTTTACACCTTAAATTCACTCAGAATTGAGGTGTTGTGTATATTTTAGGAGTTACACACAGAAATGTGTTATGTCACAATTCCCGTGCGCAGCCCCGCATCATTACATACCCCTTTGTACTCGTACTAGCAGTTTCCAGCGTACTAGAGACCCGCCGCAGCTAAATTTTGCAAAGCATGCAGTGGATCCTACCCCGCGCGCATCTGTACTGACTGATCCCCGCGTCTGGATTCATCTTGACTATTCTGACAACCAGGTACCGCTCAAAAGAGCTACAACCTTATTAGGGTTGCCTGGAATATGTAACAAGTTGACATATGCATTAGTAATAATCTAAAAATATCAAAACTTAATCAAAATTAATAAAAATTAAGTTTAGGACACTTTCTAATAATAAATCAAAGATCAAGGATTACCACATAAATCATTGACTCTGATCTTTGAAGACCACAAAACACTACAAGGAGTGTTCTTAAAAATTATTAAAAACTATCTACGTGATCAGCAAATGATGGGAAATCAATAAACGTCCACATCTGATCACTTTAAAGCAATAATAATAGTACAAATGAATAATTAGTGCAGAATGATTAAATTTACGCCATAATAGATTAACAGATCCTGTGGCTAAAATTATACATAAATCCAGCGAATCTAAGGTCAGCTGATTAACAGCACCCATTAGACGTGCTAATCCTGCTCTGAATGGCTTGCCAGTCTCAGCACATGAGCAGAACCCTCTCTACGCGCCCTGAGAAGCTCAAAATCACCCCAAAAAGGTATTTATACAGACCTCTTTGGATCCATTATTCCATTATCAGTTTACCAGGAATTATTATTATCAATCAGACACCGTGTCATTGTTATTCAAGTGCTTATGAAGATTCTAAGCAAGTGATTTATGACCAATTCTGTAGTATTATTATTCATTTCTTAAACCCAATCAACCCTTGAATTTTAGTCAGGTAATCCACCCTATCTGCTCTGAAACCCTTCCTATTATTGCAGGATTTTCGTGATAAAGTGCTCAGAATGAGTGTTTCCCTTCCTGTCTAGGCCAGTATGCTGTTATGCCCGGCCAATAGTGGAATAAGCCCTTTCTAAGGCACCCATCTTCATTCCAAGGTTCTTAAACTTCCTAAGGAGGCACCTTGAAGAGAGGTTGCTTTGTCTGTAAAGACCCCCATTAGTATAATACTCTGGCCCCTCTTTTATATACATATTGAGAACCTTTTATTACCAAACCAATTAAACCTTGCAACTGCTCTTATTACATTATTTATTTGAGCCTCTAAGCATTTATTTTTGGAATTATTATTATTATTATTATTCCAGTATGTTTATCCCTCTCTGTAGCTAAAGGACTTCAAGGTTCCTGGTATCAGAGTGATGACATCCTGGGACCTGTGGGAGATTCCCTTTAAGAATTCCAATTGGGTAAAGCAGTTGACATGGATCACCAATGAGTGGATCAATGTTCTTAACTTGGACCCGCGGGGTGGCTGAGCGCAGACAAAAGTGAATTGCTGGTGTCCGGGTTGGTACTACGGGAAAGGGCCCTGGCTTTTGGCCTGGAAAAACAAAGAAGCCTTTGCAGATCAAGCTGATTTTGATCCCTTGGACCGTTTGGGAACCCTCCTTGGAGTTGGTACACAAGCGCATAAGGACAGTTCTCTACAAGCAATCATCAACAAGTTGCTCTAGCCCAATCTTTCCGGTTTTCAAGCAGGAGTACAGGAAGTTGCTACAGATTGTTCATGTTAAGTTGAGGATTGAATTTCTTATGACTAGAAACCAGCAGGCGGAGGGTTAAAGCATCAGAGACATGAAGAACAAGCTTGAGACAAGAAAATAGAGAAGAAAGAGGAAAATGAGAAAAGAATACCAACGGTCTGACTATCTTCAGGACAGATAAGGATGGAAGAGCAAATGGAGAACAGATGAGACGTAGCGATGCAGAAAGAGAACTACGGCCAGGGTTCTGAGGAGATCAGATTTTGCCGGACTTGTATGATCTTGAGGAGGAAGCTCTTACCAGGCAACAATTCTGATGTAGAGAGGCTAGATTGAAGTCTTGAGGAGGTTGAGAGTTAGAGTCGAGACAAGTTTGGTGATTGGAGGGTGAGGTATGAGTGGAGTTTGAGTGGGTGAGACAAAGTGAATAGAAACAGAATGAAGATGAGAATGAATGAAAGCAGACTAGAAAATAGGAAACGGAATTAAGAAATAAATGAAGAATAGAAAAGGAAATAGACTAATGAAATAAATATCATCCAAGAAGTCAGAAGGAAGAAACTCTTCTCACAACAAGGAAGAGAGAACTCCGTCAGGAGTCAAGAGCCTCTCCCCCAGGGGAGGTGAGTTGTTCCCCGTCCTTGAGGAGTGCGCGCGCCGTGTAGAGTTTTGAGGTAGAAGGAAGGAATTTATTCTTAGTATTCTTAACATCCCGCGTGACTGGTAAGGCGGCTAATCCAAGAGGTCTCTTGGAGTGGAGAATACCATCTTCTGGAGGGATTCTAAAGAGCTCAGAGAGGAGGCCTTCGTGAGGGAGTCTGCAATCATAGTTTGACTGGAAATAAGGGCAAGGTTGAACTCCTGATTTGCAAACTCCTCACGCAGTCCTTTCCTTTTTATGTTGATATGTCTTGATTTGGAATGGGACCCAAATTTCTTGATCTTATTGTTGAGTCCCTTATTGTTGATGTATAAAGAAGGTTTCAATTCCGGAGCGTGCATGATTTTGCCAACAAGATGTTTCACCCATTTGAGTTCAAGGTAGCAGTTGAGTAACGCATTTAATTGGATTCCGTGGAAGATTAAGTGATATTTTGCTGCCTAGTAGAGTTCCAGATGACCTGGCTTCCATAAGGAAGGATTATATACCCCGTTTGAGACTTGCAGAAAGTAGGGTTGTCTCCCCACGTTGCGTTGCTAAAGCTGGAGAGTGCATCTTGGTTCAGATTGTATTTAATAGTGAGCTTGAAATCTTGATTTGTCTTGAGATATTTCCATACCTTTTGAACCTCCCTCCAGTGGTTCATACCGGGTTTGGCGTTAAATCTAGACAGGCTCAAGACCGCAAACAAGATATCTGGCCAAGTATACTGCAATAAATGATTGAGCAGTCCTGTAGCGGACCGGTAATTGATATTTAGTTGGCAGAACTGAGCGTGATCATTGTCTGAGGCGGGCTCGAGGTGAAGATTTTGAGTTAGTGGGGTTTGTACTTCCTTGCACAATAGTAGGCCTAATTATTTGAGACCGCGGGTTATGTGATTAGGTTGACTTAAGAGAATTCTATCGTCTTTGATTTCCATAAGCATTCCAAGTATCGTGTTGGGCGGATGACAGGACGAGTTCTTGAATCGGTCCAGAAATTTAGATTTGAAAAGATTAGAATGACCTACATGTATCAGATCATCTACATGGAAGTAAATGATCTCCTTTGTTTTGCTGTTAATGTATAGACATGGGTTGCTGGTTGACTCTCAAAAGTCTTGAGATTTGATCCAGGCTGTTAAGGTCTTGTACCAATTCTTGGGGGACTGCTTCAGACCATATAAAGATTTCTTCAACTTCAGATATGGAGAATTTTGATTAGATCCTTCCGGAGTTCTTATGATGACAGTTTCGTCCAGGGGTGCATGTAAGAACGCACCCTTAACGTCAAATTGTGTAAATTTCATCTTTTCTTTTAAGCCATATAGAAGAGCCAGTTGGAGTGAGCCGATCTTCCAAGTTGGCGCCCAAGTTTTGTTATAGTCAACTCCTTGAACTTGATCAAAACTTTGGACGCAAAGCCGGGCTTTGTACTTGACTGGTTCGCCATGGCAGTTCTCCTTAACTTTAAAGACCCACGTAGTGTTTAAAATGTTATCAGGTGTTCCTTAGTATTCTTCCCATACTTGTTGTAATTCTATAGATTCCAATTTGTCTTCCGAGGCCTTTTTCCACTTCGGCCATTCAGGGCATTTCCGCGCAGCTTTGTAGGACGGCGGCTCATAGTAATGATGGAAACCGTATCACTCAGGCTTTCTAACCTTGCGTCTTGGTCTTTGAGGTATGGATGGAACGACCGGTTTGGAAGATATCAATTGAGTTGGAGATGGCGAGCTTACGCAGTCAGCTTCTTTGTGTTCTGATTCTGTATTGGATTTGGTAAGATTGTTATGAGAGTCCCAAAATTTGTATTTTTTGTCTGCCAAAGAGAAGTTGGATTGGTTTTCTTCTGAGCTTCCTTGGGAGAATATATCAAGGCCCGGTGTTTCAAGGAGGGGAAATTCCAAAAGATGATTCTTGAGGAACTGAAAATGTTTGGTTTCACAAATAGCACCAGATGAGCTTAAGACAAGATAAGAATGAAAAGTGGGATTGAACCCAACTAAGATTCCTTCCAGCCCTTTTTCATCAAACTTTCTCCCTCTCTGCACACCGTTTCTTAGATAGATAACAGATGATCCTAAGGGTTTCAAATAGTTAATAGGGAGTTCCATTTTGAACATAAGCTCCCAAGGGGATCGGTTATTACCTTCCCTGGGAATTTGATTCAACATGAAACAGCAGCTTTGAATTACAATATGCCAGTAGTATTTTGGCAATTGTGTCGATGAGAATGTAGCTCAAGCTGACTCAATGATAGTTTGGTTGGCACGTTCTGCTCGACCGTTGTGTTGGGAGTGATAAGGCTTGGATGTTAATAGTTTGATGTGTTTTGAACTTGCGAAGTCTTTCAACGTCTTGTTGGTGAATTCAGTCCCTTTGTCTGAGAAAATTTCTGTTGGGTAGTAACCCAACCTTTTATAATGAATCTCAAGAACATTGATGATGATGTCCGGGGTTTCTTCTTTAGATAGCAGAGGGAACGCGGCAAGATATCCGGTGAAGTTGTTGATTAGAGTTAAGACATAACGATGACCTTCCTTAGATTGAGGGGTGATTGGTCCAATTATGTCGAGATGGATCCTTTCAAGAGGTTTCAAAGCTAGAGTTGAAGTGGACAAGAAAGGTGATTTCGTGATCTTGCTCTTAACACAACTCTCGCATTGGAATCTGTCCAATTCTTCCTTTGGGAAGCGGCCTTTCAGGATGGGATTGAGAGTTGATATTGACGCATGTCCGTACATCTTTTGAAAGTCCAATAGCGAACTCATTTTGGTGGAGGTTGAATTGGTTGATTGGTTCATCAGATTAACAGAGAGATTTTTACCTGCAATTTGAGGTTTCTCTATAACAAATAATTTGTCCCGTATCAGGCCCTTCAGAATTGTTTTGCTATCTCGGGTGATGGAGAACCAATCTTGCTCTTGATAAAGGCTGCATCCCTTTTCTGCCAGGAGTCCAGGGCTGATCAGATTAACAACTATATCCATTACGTACACACATTCCTCGAGAGTTATAACAGATTTGTTCCCTTCCAGGCTAACCGTACCCATTCCTCGTATTTTGAGGTTTGCATTGAGTTTGCCTGTCTTAATTTCTTCTGGCTTGTCTTGAAGATTAATTGAGCAGAAATATTTGAGGTTTTTAAATATATGAATATTCGCGCCGGAATCCAAAAGAAGATGTGGAGTATTGTCGGCATTAATCCAGAGGGTGAGGAGAGCGTGGTAATTTATGGTTGGTCCTTTCTTAATTCTGTTCTTCCATTCATTTTTCTGTTTGACCCACCATCCTGGGGCGATTTGAGGATGGAGATGGAAACACAAGGATTCTGGGTGAGGTGCATTTGGGTTGTGATAGCCTTCCTTACATTGTATTCGAATCTTTTTATTTTCTTTTTCTGTTCTGCTCTTTGTCGTGAGTAAGGTGACGTCCGGAGTGGTTTTGACTGTTTTTGACTGTGCTTTTCATTCGTTATTGTATTGGGTTAGGTGGTTGAAGACTACATCTACTGTCAGGGATTTTTCTACATGCATTATTTGTTGCTTGAGGTTCTCTAGGCTGGGGGGAAACTTGAATAATACAAGGTATGCTAAGATTTCCTTTGGTAACTCAATCCCAACGTCAGCCAGACAAGTGAGAGTTTTCCGGGTTTCAGTTATAAATCCTTTGATTGACTGTTCATTGAAGGGAGCATGGAGAAATTGATTGAAGATTTGGGCCCTATTTGCCGTTTCCAATGAGGCAAATTGACAAGTGATTTCCGCCCAGAGCAGCTTAGAAGACGAGATGTTTGTAGCATTGACCACATTCGCGTGAGTGATACTATTGAGCTTGGATAAGATGATTGCACGTATTTCCCAGTCTTGCTTGACAGGTAGTTGTCCTGATTTTCTAGTTATGACATCTTTAATATCCTTGAGGTCAAAAATCATCATCATTTTGTCTCTCCAGATAGAGTAGTTATTGTCATTTAAGGGAGGAATGGAATTGACCAAAGCTTCAAGGGCAACTTGATGGAAGTAGTTGTTGGCCCCTGCTGGTTCGTTCATTTTTGTATAGGTAAAGTCTTCCTTTGGCTTTTAACCGTGTTAAGTTGAGGATTGAATTTCTTATGACTAGAAACCAGCAAGCTGAGGGTTAAAGAATTGGAGACATGAAGAACAAGCTTGAGACAAGAAAATAGAGAAGAAAGAGGAAAATGAGAAAAGAATACCAACGGTCTGACTATCTTCAGGACAGATAAGGATGGAAGAGCAAATGGAGAACAGATGAGACGTAGCAATGCAGAAAGAGAACTACGGCCAGGGTTCTGAGGAGTTCAGATTTTGCCGGACTTGTATGATCTTGAGGAGGAAGCTCTTACCAGGCAACAATTCTGATGGAGAGAGGCTAGATTGAAGTCTTGAGGAGGTTGAGAGTTAGAGTTGAGACAAGTTTGGTGATTGGAGGGTGAGGTATGAGTGGATTTTGAGTGGGTGAGACAAAGTGAATAGAAACAGAATGAAGATGAGAATGAATGAAAGCAGACTAGAAAATAGGAAACGGAATTAAGAAATAAATGAAGAATAGAAAAGGAAATAGACTAATGAAATAACTATCATCCAAGAAGTCAGAAGGAAGAAACTCTTCTCACAACAAGGAAGAGAGAACTCCGTCAGGAGTTGAGAACCTCTCCCCCGGGGGATGTGAGTTGTTCCTTGTCCTTGAGGAGTGCACGCGCCGTGTAGATTTTTGAGGTAGAAGGAAGGAATTTATTCTTAGTATTCTTAACAGTTCATGATCTGCAGCGTCTCAACTTTTTCACTATCCATGAAGCTGGTTTTCCCCTGCGGGTGGAGGAATTCCTGGATTCAATGGCAGCGTGCGCGTTTTTGGGCTGGTGGATGTGATGGGTGGCTACAATCAGCAGGAACTCCATCCCAATTTGGGCCCCCTGACTGCGTTCAAGACTGGATTTGGAAGGATGCAACTGATGTGGCTGCTGCAAGGCACAACTAACTCAGTGGCGGTGTACCAAGCTCAGATGAAATGGATACTGCGCAAAAATCTTCTGGAGGGAATTCAGATCATCATTTAAAACACCAACATCAAGGGCCAAAAACGGATTATGGAGGCCCAGTTCTGGCAGAGGCACCCATGGTACGCCGGTTCATTTGGGAATACGTGGTAATGCTAGAACAGGTCCTGTTCTGGATCAAGGAACCGGGGCTAACGGTGTTGGGGAAGAAACTGGGGGTCTGCGTTCCCGTGCTTGAGGTCTTGGGGCACGTGGTGGCTTTTTACAGGAGACGTATTTCAGAAAAAAAGAGGAACAAAGTTCTTTAATGGTTGACTCCGCGGACAGTGTTGCATATTCTCCAGTTCCTGGGGTTGTGTAGCTATTTCCGCATGTTCATCAACCTTTTTGAGGAGGTGGCAAGCCCCCTGCAAGCCTTGACACAAAAGGGCGCGTGGTGGAAATGGACTACTGGGTGCAACAACGCGTTTGCAAAGCTCAAGGAGATAGTTGAACGCAACATTGTCCTCCGGGATCTGAACTATGACACCGGAGGGATATGACTGGCCGTTGACTCTAGCAAGTTTGGCGCCGGAGGCTTCCTGACTCAGGAGGAGGATGTGAAGGATTTGCTGGTGTTGTACAAGTTGGTTACCTTTAACGTAACAGAGAGTCTCTATTCTCAACCAAAGTTGGAGCTGTGCGGAGTTACTAAGATTGTGCAAGGGCTTCAACACCTCCTGTGGGGTGTTCATTTTGAAATGTTGGAGGACTTGGATGATCAATTCACCAACACTGCCAAATGCGCCAATGACCCGGTGGTTGGCCTTCCTTCAGTTGTTTTCATTTAGCATGTTTCATATTCTGGGGAAGTCATTTAGAATGCCAGATGCGCTGTTGTGGTTGTTGAATAATCAGATCCAAGTGTCTTTCTTTTAATTCTTCTGTTTCTTTTCTTTCCTCTTCTTTTTCTTATTATTCCTCTCCTCTTTTTCTTATCTATTCTTATGGCTGCTGTTGCTCTTCCTTCTGTCACATCTCAAACTCTGTCACATCATGATTCCTTGAGTCATATCTGTCACTCCCGCGCGTCATTGAATACTGTCACGAATCCTTATTCATTTCACACACATTTCCTATTGACTTGTCATCTTCACCAACCAAGTCTTGACTGTCAACTGGCAGCAACCATCATTGACTCAACCAACAAATCCCTCTCTTCTGCGAAATCTTCAACTCTCAAAACTTAACCTCAATCAATAAATCTTTTCTTCTTTCTTCTCTTCTTTCATTCTATTTTTGTTCTTTCCTTTGATCTTTTTCTTTCACCTCTCAAATCATCTACACAACGACAATCTCAAATCAACCCGCTCTCAAATTCTCAAGCTCATTTTTTCAGCAAGAACTGACTAGTAAGATCAGAACTTGTAGCTATCAATATTTTGATCTCTGACCCTTATTCCATTCTCTCTTCTAGCTTCTTATTGCTGCTCACCCGAGTCTCCTATAGATCTAAAACCAAATAACTAGTGTTCTTGTTGAATTTTGTGACACATTTAGCTGCGGGATGTTTTTTCTTTTCTTTTTCTGTTTTGATTCTTTCTTTCTTCATTATTTATTTTCTCAGCTGATCTCCTGCTTGTCTCAGCCCTCTTGGTTTATCATCTCTCTAGTCTTTCTCAGAAATTCAACAGTGGTATCCTTGGGAGGATCCATAAAAGGAAGCAGAGCCGTTTGACATGGAATATCTTTTTATTTGATAAGGGGTGGTGAAGGTGGGGGTTTGCTTGCAGCTGCCTCAGTCCGGACGCTACGCGTTTTTGTGTTCTTATTTTCAGGATCTCCAGTTTCCCAAATGCAAGACAGATATGTGAATCCAATGGGCAAGGCGGTGTGCGGTGAACTTCTACCTCCAGGATGAGCAATTGTGGTTGCGGAGTTCCCCTGTCTCTCTTGTGGTTGCAACATCTAGGATGCATCAGGAAGTGATCCTGAGTTGTTTGCATGAAAACCCAGTTATTGGGGCAAAATTGAGACGCAAAGGAGGGTGAAGGCACAGTTCTGGTTGCTGGGATTTTTGCGCACGGTCCGGGAGTGGGTAAAATTTTGCAAAGCCTGCCAGCAGCAGAGGTTCAGGTTACCCAAGGATTTTGGTCACCCCATGGGGGAGGACACATTGTGTTAGGAATTGCACTTGTCCTTGCACCTGAAGAACAACTACTCTCTCTTTGACTACTATTCCCTGACACTTATCCCCAGAGGATCACCCCTGGGGGTCTTGGACTACTCAAGATCTCTTCTCTTGTTTTCTTTGTCTCTTCTTTGCTTTGATTACTCTCTTCTTCTCTCTTAATTTCCTTATCTTTTCTTTTCTTGTCTTCCAAATCTCTTTTCCTCATCTTTTCCAGATCTCTACTTCTTGTTTTCCAAGTCTACTCTCCTACCTAACTGCACGCTTGTAAATCTGGCCCACTCAAACATTCAAAACCACAACCTATTCCAAACCTATACTTGTTGTCATTCCTTGCCTGGTAAGATGATCCGTATCACAACTTCTATGATCAACCATCAACTTATGTTTCTGTCAAACCAGCTTGTATCTGTCTCCCGCTTCAAATCTATCTCTTCTTGGATGCTCAATCTTCCGCGTCCAGATTATCTGTTGGTTTTCTTTCTCCTCTCTCATTTGATTTCCTTTCTATTGCAATTCTGAATTTTAAATCTAGTCTGCTGGTTCTAAGCTCTCAAATAAAATCTATGAAATCTTTTCACAGTTCAAAGCCAAAACCAGACATCCCAACTCACCATCAAGATAAACAACCAACAGGAGCTACAGACTACTTCCATCAAGTCGCATTGAAGGCCGCGGTTGATGCAATTCAACCTCTCAACAAAGAAAACTTCTCAATTTGGCAAGATAAGATGCTGATTCTTTATGATCTCAAGGATATAAAAGATACAATCACAAGAAATTTGGGACAGCTCTCCATAAAGCAGGATAGGGAAATCAGGGCAGTTATCCTCTCCAAATTTGACAAAACAAAGCACACCAATGTCATCAATTCCACCAACATAAACTCATCCAAACTTCTATGGGCCAAAATCACTCAACAGTTTGCTTCATTGGAGACCGCAAATTGAGCAGGAGTATTCAACTCCTTTCTCCATTTCACCTCCAAAAAAAATGCTATTGAAGTATTTGTGACCAATACAAAAATGGCCCTAGCCCAAATGTCCAATGTTGGCATCAAACTTCCCAACAATATCCTTACTTATCTGGTTCTCTTCAAATTCCCCCTGATTCTCAAAAACCTAAAACAGCATATCATGGACGTGGAAAAGCATCTGACTGTGGATGTGGTCTTCAAACATCTAATTCAATACAACAACAAGCGTAAGGCCCAGTCAAAAACTACCAAGTCTAACTCTGATTGCACCCTAGTAAAAACAAAGACTAAATCCAAGAAAGAGGAAAAAAGAACTAAAATGCGCTGCCAAGAAGGAGACCATGACCCAAACGCACCTCATCCCAAATCATCTTGCTTTCACCTACGTCCTCAGATTGCTCCTAGTTGGTGGGTTGAACAACAAAACGAGTGGAAGATTAAAATCAACAAACAACCCACCATCGATTATCACGTTCTCCTAACTCTCTGGATAAATGCCAACAGTAGTCCAAACCTACTTCTGGATCCAGGGGCCAATATCCATATCTTCAACGACAAGACATACTTTTCCTCACTATAACTTAGATTGATAGGTATTGATTTTAACCAGCAAGAACTGTGATGAGGAGGACAGGACAGTATTCACTATGGCAATGAGATTAGTCTGAAAGAGAACATAAGGAGGGAGCTGGAAATTGGAGGTAGAAACTACTGGTTGGTTTGTATTCAGACAATTTTGGTTGTGGAATGATTTCACCAGTTAGACAGTCATAAGTTTGATGGACTGAGGTTGGTCAGTTTGAACAAGATAGTTGAAGGACTTGAGTTTAGGTCTTGAGTCTTGGGTTTAAGTGTTTCATTGGGAGATTGAGATTGTATGTATATATATGTATAGAAGGAGATACTTAAGATGAAGTTTTGGGAAAGAATAATGAAGAGAAGATGAAAAAGATGAAAATGAAAATGAAAAGGAATATTGGGAACCGAATGGAGATCAGGACCATTGTCCCCTCTCATTCCCTCTTTTTCTAGCCGTGTGACTTTCAGGATAGGCGTCACAACCATGTCCTTAATTTGAAGTATTCACAGAGGTGCGCGGGTACTTGCGGGGTTCTTGAGGTCTCTGACATGTTTCACCGTGTCCATCATCCTCTACACACCCCTTGAGTGGAGATCAAGCCCCAAAGATTGCTTTCGAGAACTTCTGAAACTGGTCTAGACTGACTTCCTTGGTTAACGGATCAGCCAACATCTTCCTTGTTTCTATCAGATGAAAGGACAAGGATCCTTCATTTAATTTGTCTTCAAGTCCCTTAGTCTTGAGGTCCATGTGTCTTGTTTTTGCATTGGATCCAAATTTCTTCAATTTGTCATCTAGTCCTTTATTGTTGATGAAATGTTTTGACCAGGAAAGTTCAGTTTGAAAAATTTCTTCCAGTAAATTTCCGAGCCATTTACCTTCAAGGTATGAGTCAAGTAATGGATTCAGTTTGGCCTTGGTGGATGAGTATGCAATGTTTTGTTGTTTGTAACTGTTCCAGGAGAGCGGCAAACCAAAGGAGAAACAGATGTAGCCTGACTGGGACTCGCAAATGGTTGGATCTTTTCCCCAGGATGCATCACTGTAACATTTGATTGGGCTCTTTGAATTGTTGCTTGAGATGGTGAGTTTCTTATCCTTGGTGTGGTTGAGATCCTGCCACGTTCGCCTAAGTTTTTTCCAGTGAGTTAAGCCAGGTTTGTTCTGGAATCAAGCTAAACTGGAAACTGAGTAGCTAAGATCCGGGCGTGTTCTGTTAGCAATGTAGTTGAGGATTCCTATTGATGACTTGTATTTTATATTGAGTTCCTTGAAATTTTCAAATTCTTCATCCAAAGCTTTGCTCAGTTGAAGATACGGGGTCAGCAGTGTAGAACTTGGTCTTGATTCCAGTAATTCAAGTTCTTCTAAGCCGTGACTGATGTGTTTTGGTTGACTCAATAGAATACTGTTCAAGGTTCTTTCCAATTTCATACCTAATATTGGATCTGGTTCATGAGATTTCAATTTTTTGAAGTGAGCATTAAAATTAGCATCAAAGTTGTCACAGTTGCCCACAAGAATTAGGTCATCAATGTGAAAAAGAGAAACTATTTGCTGTTGTTGCTTTTATATAAACAGGGGTCACTGTCCAATTTCTTGAATCCAACCAATTTAATCAATTCAGTAAGAGTGCCATACCAGTTCTTTGGGGACTTTTTGAGTCCATAAAAACTTTTCTTCAGTCTCAGGTACTGAAATTTTTGTTGACATCCTTGTGGTGTTTTGATGATAACTTCTTCTTCTAGTGATGCGTTGTGGTGCCCCATCCTGGAAACCCTGGCCGCCTTAAGACCTCAATCCATAAACTGTTGCGCAAACGTACCGCCCGGGTGAACAACTTATCCTCAGGCTCATCCAAACCATTCTTTAACCGCGCGCGCGCGCTGCGCTTCCATTATCCGCGTCGCGCGCCGCGCCGCGCTCCTTTCATCCGCGCGCGTCGCGCGTCCTTTATCTGTGTTGCTTGTCATCTCTGCCGTTGTCATAGCACGTCCTCATCTTTGTTGTTGCGTGTCTTCATCTTTGTCGTTGCGCCTCCCAATCTCCTCATTGCTACCGTCGCGCGGCGCTCATCCATGATTTACTGAATCCATCCCGACTGCACCCGCAAGCATTTGGCAAATCCTTGGATCCGTCAAACCTCCCATTGCACTTGATCTATCAGTTGTGGATCTCAAGGCCGTCAGGATTTACTCAACTTTCTCAAACCAATCTCCTATCCGCCCATCCGCGCTCTCATGGACTTCATCCGTCACCTTTCCTGGGACTCTCCCACCCGCTTCTGCCTTTGGAAGAGTGCCAACGACCGCCCGCGGACATCCGCGGCGGTTTGGTTCATTTCTCTCTCCCACCCGCTTCTGCCTTCGGACAAGCGGTGGGTGACTCTGGTATTGTTACGCACACCCATCCACAGACCAACACGAGTGACCACATGGTTGCCTTCCCTTTTCCGCTCTATTTGTAGAATCCGTTGTATATAGTCTAACAGGGCCTCCTGCCCATATAAGGAGGGGCTCTCCCCTGCCTTTTTGATCATCATCAAAAGAAAAAAAAAAAAAGCAGGAGGGAATCCAATCCATCCAATGAGACCATCATCATAAGCAATTTATCCGTGGGCATCCTTCCCCACTTATCTGAGCAAATTATCCGGGTATATCTATGATTGCCCATTGATCCTTTTGAGCCCCCATACTCAAACTCTGTCCTTGGTGACCTTGATCCTTATCACCAACCAATAGCCTTGCTGGTTGAAGAAGAATTCCTGTCTGCCTGAATTCTTGAGTGTGTTATACCACTCTGATCCCTTTTTCCGACCATACTGGTCTTGATCTCTCCTTGATCATCTTTCTGGAGCCAATCACGTTTGATTGAAGAGGTTTTATTATGCTTAAAACCTGGAGTGTTATACCTCCCTTCTTCTTTGAGGTTGAATTTCGCCACGCTATTCTTGAGTTCCTTGAGAAGTGTTGGGATATTCTTGCTCAAATTCGTTATTGATTTGCTTCTAGAACTTCATAGACAAATTTATTTTGTTTTTTTCAGCCTCCCACAGTTATCTGGTACCCTTCAAGCGCTTGATTGCGGAGAGTTGGGCAGGTTCATTGAGAACCTGGAGGTTGGTTGGGATTGAGTTGATCTTTCCTAATCAGCTGCTGACAACCAGATTTATTAGGTTGTAGGCGTTGTTACTTAAAACTGCCTTGTTCTATTGAACTCTGAACAAACCTTGACTTATTTGTTCAAGACTTTACCTGCACCATCTTGCCTCAGATAGTGTTGTTTCCATTGCTACTGACAACTCTTATCCTCTTCCCTTACTTTGATTTCTCATCCATAAGGTTCTGGACCTTGATTCTGGTTACATTTAAATATTATTGTAACTCCTAGGAGGGCAACCTAAACAGCACCTTTCCCCTCCACAGAACTGCCACGTCTTAGCACCCTTTGGAGTCTTACATTTGGTCCCCCGGGCGGGGATCAAACCAGCAACCTTGGGATTTACAGTCCCAAGACATTTAAAATCAACCTCGAAAACAGATCTTTTTTTCTTTTTTTCTCTTTCTTCTCAAATCTGATCCGTGGAAGCAACTTATCCTAGAAGTAAGTCCTCCCAATTTGTGCACCGCTTGGGCAAGATACTTGTCATTTTTGGTGAAACCCTACTCTTGCCACACTCGTGAGCCACTTTGGAAATCTGCTCTTTGGATCCCCTAGGAACTCTGTTATTCAATATGGCATCTTCCGCTACTCCAACCACCCCTGTTTGACCTAAGATGGTAAAGATCAAACCTCAGAACCAGAACTTAGGCTTCAACGGTACAAATGTTGAGCGATTCTTGGACTCCTACGAAATGGCTGCTGAAGTGGATGGAGCTAGTGAATTCGATATGGCTTATCGGTTGCGATTCTTTATCTCCTCTGATAAAGTTATGGAGGTAATTGAGTCTTTTGAGGGATTGGAATCCCACAACTGGACGCTTCTCAGGGAGGCTATGTTGGCATACTGGGGGAAAATAGATGTGGCTAGGTTTACTCTGCAGGATTTGGATGCTCTGGTTTCTCAGTGGATCTCCAATGGTGGTATTTCTTCAGCCTCTGACTATCAGATTTTTAGGAAGTCTTGGGATCCCATTCAAAACTATCTTATCCAAAACGATCACATTGACACAGTGGACAAAATTCAAGCAAAGTTCTTCCAATCTTTTTTGTTAGCTGTGCAGGAAAGGATTAAAGAAGAACTAGTCAAATCTGGATCCATGATTACCACCAGGGATAATTGATTCAAGCTCCCTGTTTTTCTTACCCTTAGGAGTACTGTGGATAAAGTCATGAAAGGTCAAACTGCTCTTACCTTTGAAAAGCCTAGAACTACTGAACCGGTCCATGATCCTTCTTTTAAAGAGTCAAACAATATTATGATTAAAATGGAGGAAGATTGTAGGTCTAAAGCAGATCCTAATTCCAATTGAGAACCAACTACTATAGATGAAATCACCAAGTTACTTAGAGCCTTTGAGAACAAAATAGATCAAAAGATTTCCTCGCTAGCTATGCCTAAAGCTCCTTCTTCTGTCCCCAAATCAACTCTGGTCTGTTACTACTGTCATAGGGAAGGCCATGGAACCGGACGATGCCAAGAACTTCAGAAGGACCTAAAGGAAAAGTTGGTAGAGCAGAGGGGGAACAATTAATTCATCCCTAATGGTGCCCTAATCCCTTTTGACTCGTCTTGTCCTATCTGACATTTGGTAGCCTCTTACCAGCCATCACCTCCTGTGAAAGCATCTCTTGCTTCCTTTGAATTTTGATCATCCTGTGGTACCCTCCAACCTTGGTATCCTCCAGCTATTTCTTCCTCTAGTCTTGCTGGGACTACTTATCAATCTGATCCAGCCAGGAAACGACATGAGGAACCTAAACCTCATAAGGCTCCTTCCTTGCCAACTTCAATCCTTCAAAAAACCGTTAAACGTCAATCATCACTTGAGCCTCCTTCCTCTGATGTAGAAGACATGGAGGTGGAAAAGGAACCACTCATGGAAAGGTTCCCAGATCACCCTGATCCTTCTCCCTCACCTCAACCTTCTAATCCTATCTTAGATTCTGCGTCACCTGAACTTCCTCCCCCCACCCAGCCCAAAGTTTGATTTGAAAGGGGCATCTCCAAGGATCACCCCAATGCTGTGGAGGGAGTATTAAAGAAAATCTCTGATCTCAAAATTCCTTATCTATCTGTGGCTTAACTTCTATCAATCTCTCCATCTGTTGCTGAAGGAATGAAGAAATGGGTCTCTTGTCGACGTGTGGAAATTGGCCCTGAAGAACTCAAAGTCTCCTCTGGCACTTTAATGGAGGACTCTGGTGGAACCAGTCCTTCTATAGAATCCAACCTTTATTCCTGTCCCCTTGGCTTTCATCCTTGTTATCTTGGTGACTCAGCTAAAACTGTTTCTACTCTTGTGGATTCTGGATCTCAGCTTAACTTAATCTTGGATGCTATGGCCTGCAAGCTCAAACTTAGTCCTAGGGTTAGCTTCAACTCTGCAGTGTATGGGATAGGAAATCAAGCTTGTGAACTGGTTGGTATTGCTGAAGATGTACCGGTCAGGATTGGTCAAAATATTGTTGGAACCTGCCACTTTTGGATTACTCGTTTGGACAGTCCTATGATCTTGGGACGACCCTTCTTAATGGACTTTGGTGCAACCCTGATGTTTTCTGATCAAGTTGGGGAGATAATTCTTCTCCCTGATGCTGATGGCAGGAAAATTGAAGTTCCTCTTTGCTCTTTGGATTCTGGTCGTTGGGAAAGAGATTTTCCTGGTCATTCTCCCAAATCATCTTTTAAGGGGAAGCAGAAGGATAACTCTAGTTCCTCTCATTTTTTAGGGGAATAGTTGATCCTCCTAATGGTTGTAGTTCTTTTCAGCCTCAGACTGCAACTCAAGGGTCAACTCCCATCCCTCAGGCTTATTTTTCATTCCATTCATCATTCTCTTCTGAGCTCAAGAATATTAAAAAACAAAAACACATCAAAATAGAAAAATCCAAAAATATTTCTTCTCCATCTCCTTCTCTCTCTGGATCTGTTGTGTCTTCTTTTCCTTCTACTTTTAAGTCTGATCAATCTTCTCTTAGTTCCGGTTCAAATCTCCGCAATGAGTCTAAACTAGATCCTAATTGCAATTCCGTTTTTGTTGATTTTGGTATGAAGGAATATGGGCTTCAGTGGAGGCAATTGGGGGTACAAGTAAGTCCTCCCAATTGTGCACTGCCAGGGCAATCTTTTACCGTCATTTTCAAAACCCTACCTTGTGCCACACATGTGAGCAACATATTATCTCCTTGTTCTCCTTTTATGGAAAAGGAACCCTTCAAGGATATTGCAGAACATCGGACTTGGAAGATGTTGGAACTTGGAATCAGCTTTTGTAATCAAGTATCTCTGGTCAACTCTTGGAGTAAAAAAGAACTTCTCTCTTTTTCCACTAAGTATAAACCAGTTGCTAAGAAGATCCAACCAGTCAACCAGCCTATGCCTCTCAACCTCAACCCTCCCCTTATGCATCCTCCTCTATCTCGCAATCCTTACTGTGGTCTTCCTCAATCTCTTACTGGTCCCTTTGTGCCTAATGGACGGGTCACTGAAGAACTTCTGAAGGTGGTCAACTTTGGTCCAGATGGATGGCTTCTTCCTGATGAGTTAAATTTAATCAAAAATGTCTTATCTCTAAGGGAAAAATCTATTGCTTTCTGTGAAGAAGAGAGAGGTCTCTTGCGGGAATCCTATGGCCTCCCTTATATCATCCCTGTAGTTGAACATGATCCTTGGCAAAAGAAAAAGATCCCTATCCCTGCTGCTAAAGTTGACGAATTCATCAAGTTGGTCCGGGAACAAGTTTGAACTGGCCTTTATGAACAGTCAACTTCTAGTTACTCCAGCCCCGACTTCTGTGTCCTCAAGAGTAATGGTAAACTTAGAATAGTTCATGATCTTCAACCTCTTAATAAAGTTACTATTAAAGACTCTGGTATCCCTCCTGCTACTGAAGAATTCGTTGAATCCTTTGCGGGAAGAGCTTGCTATGGTCTAGGGGATATTATGGGTGGCTATGACAAACGATACTTACATCCTATTTCACGTCCTCTCACTACTTTCTATACTCCTCTTGGTCGATTTCAACTTACTCGATTACCTCAAGGAGCCACCAACTCGTTTTCAGTCTATCAGGCTCAGATGATGTGGATCCTCCAGGATTAAATCCCTGATCATGCTGGTATCTTTATTGACGATGGCGGAGAAGGTCCAGTATCTGACTATGATAATGAGCTCTTACCTTGGCATCCAGGAATTTGTGGTTTAATCTGGGAATATGCTACTACCTTGGAGAGGATTCTGTTTCGAATTGAGGAATCTGGCCTTACTGTCTCTGGATCTAAACTGGCAGCTTGTGTCCCTGCTCTGGAAATTGTTGGTCATGTGGTCTGCAAGGAAGGAAAAAGGATGGCACCAGCCAAAGTCAACAAGATCATCTCTTGGCCTACCCCAATCAATCCAACTGAAGTTAGGGGCTTTCTAGGTGTTGTCACTTATGTTAGAATCTTTATCCCATCTTTATCCAAAATCTGTGCACCCTTGCGTCAACTAACCAGAAAAGATGCTGAATGGATTTGGACCCAAGATTGTGAATGTGCTTTCCAGCTACTCAAAAGGATAGTTGGTAAAGACATAGTTTTGAAAAAGATCTCTTATGGACCTGGAGCTGGCAAGATCAAGCTGGCTGTTGATTCTAGTTATCAATCTGTTGGGGCCGTCCTTACTCAGGAAGATGAGAATGGTTGGGACCGTCCTGATCTTTATGAATCTTTGTTGTTTTCAGATGTAGAATCTAGATACTCCCAGCCCAAACTGGAACTCTGTGGTGTGGCTTGAATGATGAAGAAACTTCAAACTGTTCTCTGGGGCCAACATTTCGAATAGCAAGTTGATGCTCGATCCATCATTGAAATGATCAACGCTCCCAGTCTTCCCAATGCTCCTATGACTCGTTGGGTGGCCTTTATCCAGCTTTTCTCTTTTGATATTGTTCACAGGCTGGGAAAACCTTTCACCATGCCTGACGTTTTATCTCGACGACCTCTTGGGGACAACGAATCTGATGTTGGAACCAATTTCAATGAAGAGGAACCTTTAATTCAACCTATTTTCTCTTTTTCTTCTCAAAATTATTCTGGCTTTCAACAAGGCTTCTGGTTTAAATTAGAGCAGTACCTTTCAACTCTTCAAAAACCTCCTGATCTCTCTGCTAAGGAATTTTGATCTCTTTAACAAAAGTCTTCTAATTTTTTTGTTCAAGGCTCTAGACTTATGAAGGGGGGCAATCCTTGTGCTCTTATTGTTGTTACTATTCCCTCTAAACAAGATTTTATCCTTGAAAGTCTCCATGAAGGCCTTGGTCATTGTGGGGAAACCAAAACTTATCGACGATTATCCGAACGATTCTGGTGGCCATCTTTGAAGAAATCCGTCTCCCAATGGTGCAAGAGTTGTGAAGTTTGTCAAAAACGTGATCTTAGGCACCCAGCTGAAATTTGTTATCCTACTGGGGAGTCCACTGTCTTTGGAAGGATTGCTATGGATGTGGTTCATATTAAGGCAGGTGGTGCTAAGTACCTCATTGTGGCTAGAGATGATTTTTCCGGATGGGTTGAAGCAAAATTTCTTAAGAACCTTAGCTCTGAATCAGTGGCAGCTTTCCTCTACGAGACCTGGAAAATGCGTTATGGCCTGGCTTGATCTTACTCTACTGATGGTGGCTCTGAATTTGGGGGCAAGCTTGCTGAAATGATCCGATCCCTTCCTGGACAACATAGAGTTACTACTCCTTATTATCCTGAAGGCCAAGGCATGGTAGAACGAGGCCATGCCCCTTTGAAGGCTGCACTTGTTAAACTGGCTGGTGAAAGTGGCAAAAATTGTTGCAAATTCCTTCCTCTTGTTCTCTTCTCTGATCAAATCTCAACCAAAAGGACTACTGGCTACTCACCTTATGAAATCATCTTTGTTCAAAGAGCAGTCCTTCCTTTGGATCTGGAAATGGAATCTTTCTTGGGTGTCTCTTGGGAAGAGGTGTCCTCAACTACTGATCTGTTAGTTGCTAGATCCAAGCAACTTGAGAAAAGTGAAGTTGTTTGTGATGGAGCTTATCAAAAGATGATGGAGTCCAGAGCAAAATCCGTCCAGTATTGGGAGGACAATCACTCTAATCGAATCAGGGAACCCTTGAACCCTGGTGACCTAGTTTTAGCTTATAATCCATCTTTGGAGACCCAGTGGGGCAAGCTTTTCTCTAATCGTTGGAATGGCCCTTATCAAGTGGTTCATCAAGTTAGAGGTGGATCTTATGTCTTGGAGGAGCTGGATGGTACTTGGTTGGCCAGAAGGTTCTCTGCTGATCAAGTCAAGAAGTTTCATTGTCGTGGGGGCAACTTATCTCAGAAGTAAGTCCTCCCAATTTTGAACCGCCTGGGCAAGATCCTTGTTGTTTTTGTGAAACTCTACTCTTGCCACACTTGTGAGCCACCTTGGAACTCTCCACTTCTAGGATTTTTGGTCGGATCAACAAATTTTTTTCTCAACCACTCTCAAGATCAAAATGGCCATTCTTCGGTTTCAATCATCTGTCTTTCCTTTCTTTTTTTTCTATGGCATCAAACTCGGGAGCAGACTAGGGACAGTCTGTAAGTTGGGGAGAGATGTGGTGCCCCATCCTGGACACCCTGGCCGCCTTAAGACCTCAATCCATAAACTGTTGCGCAAACGTACGGCCCAGCTGAACAACTTATCCTCAGGCTAATCCAAACCATTCTTTACTCGCGCGCGCTGCGCTTCCATTATCCGCGTCGCGCGCCGCGCCGCGCCGCGCAGCGCTCCTTTCATACGCGCGCGTCGCGCGTCCTTTATCCGTGTTGCTTGTCATCTCCGCCGTTGTCATAGCACGTCCTCATCTTTGTTGTTGCGTGTCTTCATCTTTGTCGTTGCGCCTCCCAATCTCCTCATTGCTACCGTCGTGCGGCGCTCATCCATGATTTACTGAATCCATCCCGACCGCACTCGCAAGCATTTGGCAAATCCTTGGATCCGTCAAAACTCCCATTGCACTTGATCTATCAGTTGTGGATCTCAAGGCCTTCAGGATTTACTCAACTTTCTCAAACCAATCTCCTATCTTCCCATCCGCGCTCTCATGGACTTCATCCGTCACCTTTCCTGGGACTCTCCCACCCGCTTCTGCCTTTGGAAGAGTGCCAACGGCCGCCCGCGGACATCCGCGGCGGTTTGGTTCATTTATCTCTCCCACCCGCTTCTGCCTTCGGACAAGGGGTGGGTGACTCTGGTATTGTTACGCGCGCCCATCCACAGACCGACGCGAGTGACCACATGGTTGCCTTCCCTTTTCTGCTCTATTTGTAGAATCCGTTGTATATAGTCTAACAGGGCCTCCTTCCCATATAAGGAGGGGCTCTCCCCTGCCTTTTTGATCATCATCAAAAGAAAAAAAAAAAAGCAGGAGGGAATCCAATCCATCCAATGAGACCATCATCATAAGCAATTTATCCGTGGGCATCCTTCCCCACTTATCTGAGCAAATTATCCGGGTATATCTATGATTGCCCCTTGATCCTTTTGAGCCCCCATACTCAAACTCTGTTCTTGGTGACCTTGATCCTTATAACCAACCAATAGCCTTGCTGGTTGAAGAAGAATTCCTGTCTGCCTGAATTCTTGAGTGTGTTATACCACTCTGATCCCTTTTTCCGACCATACTGGTCTTGATCTCTCCTTGATCATCTTTCTGGAGCCAATCACGTTTGATTGAAGAGGTTTTATTAAGCTTGAAACCTGGAGTGTTATACCTCCCTTCTTCTTTGAGGTTGAATTTTGCCACGCTATTCTTGAGTTCCTTGAGAAGTGTTGGGATATTCTTGCTCAAATTTGTTATTGATTTGCTTCTAGAACTTCATAGACAAATTGCTTTTGTTTTGTTCAGCCTCCCACAGTTATCTGGTACCCTTCAAGCGCTTGATTGCGGAGAGTTGGGCAGGTTCATTGAGAACCTGGAGGTTGGTTGGGATTCAGTTGATCTTTCCTAATCAGCTGCTGACGACCAGAGTTATTAGCTTGTGGGCGTTGTTACTTACAACTGCCTTGTTCTATTTAACTCTGAACAAACCTTGACTTATTTGTTCAAGTCTTTCCCTGCACCATCTTGCCTCAGATAGTGTTGTTTCCATTGCTACCGACAACTCTTATCCTCTTCCCTTACTTTGATTTCTCATCCATAAGGTTCTGGACCTTGATTCCGGTTACATTTAAATATTATTGTAACTCCTAGGAGTGCAGCCTAAACAGCACCTTTCCCCTCCACAGAACTGCCACGGCTTAGCACCGTTTGGAGTCTTACAGCATGAAGAAAGGCCGCCTTAAAATTGTACTGCCAAATGTTGAGTTTGCTTTTCAAGGTGTACAGAAAAATAGCCCTCAGCAATGCAATCTTTCCGGTGGGGGTGAATTTTTTGTCAAAGTCGAGGCCATGAACTTGGTTGAATCCCTTCATGCAGATTTGAGCCTTTTGAATGATGGCATTGTTGTGGGCATTATCTTTGATTTTGAATATCCACCTTGTGTCCAGTGGATTCAGAGGAGTGTCCCCCTCATAATCTTCCCAGACTTCAAGTAGCTCACATTGGTCATTTTCCTTCTTGATTGCCCCCCCCCACTTGAAGCTGTCTGAACACCTACTTGCTTGATCAAAGGTGTTGGGCTTGAAGTAGTGGTGAAACCCGTAAAGTTGAGGAGGTTTGACCATTGATCTGTCACAAAGAATTCTTCTGGGTGGATCTATCTTCATTTCAGGAATTGGTACTCTAGGGTTCTCCTTTGTCACCACAGGCTGAACTTGATCTAGGGACAAGTCACTATCTGAGTTCAAGTCGGGCTTGGGTTTGGACAACTCTTCATCTGATGAAACTACTGCCGCAGGGGGGTCCCAATAATTCATTCAATCCGCAGCAATTTCTTTTGTCGTTGGCGTAGAATCCTTGATGATATTGAAATCAATATCCAAGGTCAAGCTGGTTCCCAGTTGGTCCACTGACTGCTTCAAGAATCAAAAATGCTTAATGGATTGAGTGATCTGTCCGTTGGGCATGAGAATCCAGTATGAGAGGAATTCAGGGTTATAACCTATCAGTTTTCCCTCTTGCCCTTTAGGGTTGAATTTTGCTCCTTTCATTCTTCTTTGATTCAGTACAATGGTTGTGATCCTGGTTGGTTGAAGGTAGCTGGAAGGGAGCTTGTTATGTTTTTTACGTTCCCAAAGCAATTGATCCAGTCCGTCCTTTGATATTTGATTGAGGCTGAGGCAGCAGGACTTGAGTAATTGCAACCAATACCTATGAGGTATTTTTGCTGAGCTCAACGTTGTCCTCACACTCTCAATTGTAGTGCAATGAGCTCTTTTGGCTCTACCGTTATGCTCAGGATGATATGGTTCAGTTACCAGGTGAGTTAAAAATCTCTCTTTGAGATATTTACCTAACCTCTTGTTTACAAACTCAGTGCCCCCATCTGAACATACCTTTTTTGGATAGTACCCGCAATTTCTCTTTTGTTTTTCTATCACTTCCATAAGAATTTGAGGCGTATCATCCTTCCAAGCCAATGGAATGCCAGAGATGTAGCCGGAATAATTATCCACTTTTGTTAAGATGTATCTTTCATGGAAATGGGATTCTGGTGTGATAGGACCAATGATGTCTAGGTGGAGTCGTTTGAATGGCTTGGTCGCAGGGGTGGAGGTAGCCTTGAAAGGAGCTTTAGTAATTTTGCACAGGAGACAGTCCTTACACTCAAAATTTTCCTTGTCTGTTGCACTGTATTGAGTTCCCTTGATTTTAGACAGGCGCCCAACGGATGCGTGACCATAGGAAAGGTGAAGATCTTTCAGAGATCTGGGATCTTCTTGTTACATCCAGTAACATTTGTCATTACCGATTTTGCAGGGTTATCTAATACAAATAGACTGTTTATGATTGTTCCTTGGCATATCATTTCCTCATTTTTCTTCAATTCAAAGCTCTTAGATTGGGCCTTCAGAGTGCAGCCTTGTTTGAGAGGTTTCCCCGGACTGACTAGGTTGACCACAATATCTGGAACGTATAGGCAATTGGAGAGGGTGATGGTTTGATTTTTCCATACTAATTTGACTTTTCCTAGGCCATGGATAGGTAGATTTGCGCCAGCCTTGCTGGTTGTTATGTGTTCTCCTATTTAGGGTTCCAGAACAGTGAAAAATTGTTTTTTGTTAAAGATATGCAAAGTCCCTCCGCTGTCAATCAAGATGTTATTCTCAGCTCCAATCTTTGAGTCAATCCATCTAGTCACAAATGCGTGAAAGTGGGTGGCGTCCTGTGACTTCTTCTTCTTCTCCTTCCACTTGCTTTCACTCTCTCGCCACCATTTGGGGGCCTTTTCCGGATGCAGGTGGAAACATTCCGACTTTGAGTATAGTTTTTCCTGCTTTGGATTATGGTATCCTTCAATGCATCTACTTGAGAGGGTATTTTTTTTCTTGGTTCTCATGGTGGCTAGGGCAGTTTCGGAGGTACCTTGAGGAGTCTTATTGGCATTCTCAGCTTTGATCTTGTTGTGATACTGGATGAAATGGTTGCACACAAACTCAACGGAAATCTGTTTGTCGGAGTGCATGAGTTGTTGTTTGAGATCTTGAAGACTTGACCAAAATTTGAACATTGTAAGATAAGCCAGAATGTCTTCCAGTAACTATATACCAATATTGATCATCTTCTTGATTGATGTCTTTATGTCCGTTACAAAGTTAGTCATCTTGTCCTCTCTGAAGCTGACATGAAGAAATTCATTGAAGATCCTTGCTTGATTAGACGCTTGAGATGACAAAAAGCATTCTTTGATCGCGCGCCAAATGTGCTTGGCGGAATTGATGTTGGCCGCGCTTATCACATTGTTGTGAGTCATGGAGTCCACCTTAGAAATGAGAAGGAGCTGAATTTTGTCGTTGTCCTGAGTGGAAAGATTGGCCATGGATGAGTCAAGAGTCTCCAACACTGTTCTGAGCTTCAACAGGGCCATCA
Organism: Puccinia polysora; assembly: GCA_025617555.3. Classification (NCBI taxonomy): domain Eukaryota; kingdom Fungi; phylum Basidiomycota; class Pucciniomycetes; order Pucciniales; family Pucciniaceae; genus Puccinia; species Puccinia polysora. The sequence goes on along the minus strand of CM062638.1, from coordinate 29,091,162 downwards.
TCTTGTCCCTCCATATGCCGTAGTTCTCTTTGGTCAGAAGTGGGGTGGTTTCCAGGGCGGTTTTGAGCATTGCCTGTTGGAACAAATCTGAGGAGAATCCTGAAGTATTCTCCATGGTTCTAGTTCTTGCTGGCCATTGTGAGCGTTTGTCTTTTAACCATATAACTTAGATTGATAGGTATTGATTTTAACCAGCAAGAACTGTGATGAGGAGGAAAGGACAGTATTCAATATGGCAATGGGATTAGTCTGAAAGAGAACATAAGGAGGTAGATGGACATTAGAGTTAGAAACTACTGGTCGGTTTGTATTCAGACAATCTTGGTTGTGGAATGATCTCACCAGTTAGACGGTCATAAGCTTGATGTACTGAGGTTGGTCAGTTTGAACGAGATAGTTGAAGGACTTGAGTTGAGGTCTTGAGTCTTGGGTTTAAGTGTTTCATTGGGAGATTGAGATTTTATGTATATATATGTATAGAAGGAGATACTGAAGATGACGTTTTGGGAAAGAATAATGAAGAGAAGATGAAAATGATGAAAATGAAAAAGAAAAGGAATATTGGGAACCGAATGGAGATCAGGACCATTGTCCCCTCTCATTCCCTCTTTTTCTAGCCGTGTGACTTTCAGGATAGGTGTCACAACCATGTCCTTAATTTGAAGTATTCACAGAGGTGCGCGGGCACTTGCAGGGGTCTTGAGGTCTCTGACATGTTTCACCATGTCCATCATCCTCTACACTCACTACTAATGCAAGATGAATTGGAAGAGGTGAAAACTGGAAAGCTCAAAGCCAACCTAAAGATACGTGGCACAGGGACAGTAAAACTAGAATGGAAGGATTCAATCATTACTTTGGAAAACTGAACCTTTATCCTGGACATATTTGTGAATCTCATCAGCCCGGGACTACTAGCAAACAAAGGGTGCAAACTTACTCAAAATTGAGATCAATTCCAAGTCACAAGGATGGGTCATACCATACTCAGAGGTTCTATCAGAGACAATCTATTTGTTGTAGAGAAGCCTAGGATAATAGGGAATGGAACCTCAGTCAATCATATCAATCACTCCCCAAACTTGGTGTTGGATCAAGGGTTATCTCTGGAAGACATCCACAAGATGTACGGTCACGCTGCAATTTCTACCCTCAAGCCAATTCACAAAGGCCTTTTCACTAACAACAAATCAAATCATTTTCAATGCAACAGCTTCCCAAAGGGTAAGATTGTTAGAGCTCCTTTCTCAGCTATCTCTACTCCCTCAAGTAAACCTCTTGAGCAAATTCACCTTGACCTTGTTGGACCAATCTCCCAGTAGTCAAAGAACGGTCATCTATATCTCCTGACTCTCTTAGATAATTACTCCAGCTACTTAGCCACCTTCCCTCTCAATTCTAAAGACAAGACTCCAAGATTGATAATTGATATGCTTGAGATGGAAGCTTAGATAATCAACTACTATCCCTTGGAGATTTTTTCCAACAAAGGCACAGGATCACTAACTCAACTCTCAAAGAATTTGCCAAATTGAAGCACATCAAGCTAATGACGTCCAATCCTTACCATTCCAAACATAATGGCCAGGCAGAAATAGCAAATCACACTATAATTGAATCAGCTCAAGCAACTTTCTTGTCCTCTGGAATTCCAAAGACTTACTGGCACATAATCACGAGGAGTTGTTGCTTCATTCTCAACCAAATCCCTTGGGAAGGTCATCACCTTTCCCCCTGGGAACTCATGTTCAACAAGAAACTTCTAGCTAATTACCTTAAACCTGTAGGCTCATCTCTGATATATCTCAAGAATTGTGTTCAAAAAGGAAGAAAGTTTAATGAAAAGGGGTACAAAGGATTACTAGTTGGGTTCAATCCCTCTTTTCACTCATATATAATTCTCAATTCATCAGGGTCTATCATTGAAACAAAGCACATTAAATTTCTCAAGAAACATCTGCACAACTTCCCTCTCCTAGAATCAACCAGTGTGGATCTCTTCTCACATGAACCACAGAATCTCAATGAATCAAACTTCTCCACCGTTGACCAAAAATTTACATTTTGGAAAAATCCAAATACCAACTCAAACTTGGACTTCAATCCCAATTCTCCTGAAGCTCTCAATTCCAATTCCAATTCACTAGAGTCTGCTACTAAAATTTCTCCTTCTTCAGAATCCACGCAAATCTCTGCTCCCAAACCACCTAAAAATGAACCACATCAAGGACCAAAACATGAGACTTGTAAACCGCAAAGCTATGGATTCCATCACTAATATTTACCACCATCATACAAAGCAGCCCAAAATCGTCCCCAATGGCCCAAATGGGAGAAAGCTACTGAAGAATAATTAAGCTCTATCAAGCATCAAGAGGTATGGGAAAATTAATACAAAGAACCTAATAACATCCTGAACACCACCTGGGTCTTCAAATTAAAAGAAAACTGTCACAGAGAACCGGTAAAATACAAAGCAAGATTGTGTGTTCAAGGGTTTGATCAAATCCTGGGCATCAACTACAATGAGACGTGGGCCCCCACTGGAAAACTTGGCTCTTTAAGAGTTGCTCTTCTGTACGGACCAAGAAAAAAGATGACCTTCACTCAATTTGACGTGAAAGGAGCATTTCTCCATGCACCCCTGGAGGAAGAGGTTATCATCAAAACCCCCAAGTGATTTCAAAGGAAATCTCCTTATCTCAAGCTCAAAAAATCTCTGTATGGAATAAAACAATCTCGTAAAAATTGGTAAGAAACGCTCACTGAATGGATAAAGTCTCAAGGCTATCTAAAATGAAGTAGTGATCCCTGTCTCTACTACAACCCTGAATTGAAGGAATTACTCTACTTCCATGTGGACTACCTCATTCACGCCGGGAAGAGCAAAGTCTTTGAGCCAAGCTTCTTAAAAAGATTCAAGAACTCCTCTTGCCACCCACCTAACAAAATCATGGGCATGCTGATGGAAGTGAAAGAGGATGAGATCTTCTTGAGTCAACCAAAACATATAGATCAAGGATTAGAAGAGCTAGGTATTACTGAATGCAAGGACACCCATTCTCCCCTAACCAAAAATTTACATCTACAGCCGGCTACCAATGAAGATCACGCTGAATTCACTCAACTGAACATCACCTTCTGGTTGGTAATTGGTCTTCTTTACCATCTTGCCCAGTTTACTCAGCCAATATAGCATTTTCAGTTTCCAGTTTAGCTAGATTTAACTCAAAGCCCGGTACGTCTCATTGGAGGGAAGCCCACAAAGTGTGGAAATATCTCAAAACAACAAGGGACAAGAAACTTGTCCTTCAATTAAATTCAAACAAGAAAGTTATAGCTGGTTAAATCAATGCAACATGGGGAGATGATCCCGCTTCTAGGAAGTCTCAGTCTGGATTAATTATTTTCCATTATGGTAGTCCCATTGTTTGGAACTTTTCAAGACAAATAAATATTACCTACTTGTCTACCAAATCTGAGCTCAACGCATTGCTTGACTGCTTCTTAGAAGTCAAATGGGTTTTCAATATTATAAGTGAAATCTATTGACTTCCCAGTCCCAAACCTATTCTTCATATTGACAATGAAGGACTTGACAAAAAGATTAAGAAATTTGGCTCTCAATTCAAGTCTTGCCACATTGATATTAAAACAAAAGGGTTACGGGAGGAATTTCAAGGCTGCAAGTTTGATCTTTTGTTAATTACTACAGAGAAAATGGTGGCAGACTCCCTCACTAAAGCCTCATTGATCAACTCTCTAATTCTTCTCCAGAAATCCATCTTTTGATCTACAGTGCTACAGTCTCCAGAACTGCTCCATCCTACCACACACAAGGAGTGTTAGGAATGCCACTTTTCCTTGCACCTGAAGAACAACTACTCTCTCTTCAACTACTATTCCCTGAAACCTATCCCCAGAGCATCACCCACGCCGGTCTTGGAAAACTCTAGATCTCTTCTCTTGTTTTCTTTGTCTCTTCTTTGCTTTGACAACTCTCTTCTTCTTGCTCAATATCCTTATCTTTTCTTTTCTTGTCTTCTAACTCTCTTTTCCTCATCTTTTCCAGATCTCTTTTTCTTGTCTTCCAAGTCTACTCGCCTACCTAACTGCACGCTTGTCAATCTGGCCCACTCAACAATTTGAAACCGCAACCTATTCCAAACCTCTACTTGTTTTCATTGCTTGCCTGGTAAGATGATCTGTATCTCAACTTCTATGATTAACCACAACTTATGTGTCTGTCAAACCAGCTTGTATCTGTCTCCTGCTTCAAATCTATCTCTTCTTGGCTGCTCAATCTTCTGTGTCCAGATTATCTGTTGGTTGTCTTTCTCCTCTCTCATTTGATTTCCTTTCTATTGCAATTCTGACTTTTAAATGTAGTCTGCTGGTTCTTAGCTCTCACATAACATCTATAAAATCTTTTCACATTGTTTGGGCGGGTTTCTCTTAATGTGGTGCACCTAAAAGCGAGGAAGTGTGCCTACTTGCTTGTCACACAGGATGGCTGGAAGCACGCCCCTTGGTGAAGTTCTCAGCGGAAAAAATTGCCCAGTTCTTGGAGGAAGATTGGTTTGTGCGCTATGGATCCCTCCGCCTGGTTACAGTCAACAGGGGTGCAGAGTTTTGAGGTTGCTTGATGACTTTGGTTTAGAGTTGCGGGGAAAAGTTTGGCCGCGTGGAAGAGTACTATCCAGAAGGCGCATGGACTATTGATTGGGGGCACCAACCCATCAAGGATGCCCTGGTGCAAATTTGTGGAGAGACAAGAAAGAAGTGGCAGGAGGCGCTTTTGGTGGTTTTCTTTGTGGATTGGATCTCTGTGAAGCAATCAATGGGTTATTCACCCTACAAGCTGCTCTTTGGGCAGCGGCCCATCCTTCCGGTGAACATCAATCTGGAGAAATTTTTGGGTGTTGACTGGTGGAAGTTCAAGAACTCGCGGGATATTATTGAGGCCTGCGCCAAGCACCTTCTTCAACACAAGGAAAAGTTGGAAAAGGCCGCAGCACGGCTTTGGAAAAACCGGACAGTATCAGTGCAGTATTGGGACAATTGCTGTTCCAAACGCCTCCATAGCCCATTTCCAAATGGGGACTTGTTGCTGCTGTACAATCAGAGTATGGAGTCTCAATGGGGGCGGCTTTTTGCTAACCAACTGAACATCCCATACCGCGTCGCCTCTCAATTCATGGGCGGAATTTATTGGCTTGAGGAGTTGGACGGGGCACCTCTTAAGCAGAAGGTCGTGGCTTTGCATGTGAAGCACTTTTTTGTGCGCAGGTCCACCGCTTTCAATGAGAAAGTGGGAGACAACCCAGACTCAGGGGATGGCAGCGCAGCTTTGGAAGCAATGGAGGACCCAGTTTGCTTGGACTGTCTGGCTTCTGAGGAGCCCACGCCTGATGCTGTAGAGACTCATGAGGGATTATGTAAATGATTTAGAAAATAGCTTGCTGGCAGTCCTTGAAGGGGAATTTAGTATTACTTCTACTCCTTCAGAGTATTAGTAGCACTAAGAGTGGTTTTGAATTGCCTGCCCTTCTAGTACTATAGTAAGTCTGCACAATAATTTATTTAAATTAATGGCTGGTTTCTTTGAGACTTAGTATAGGTCGCAGATCAGACCTTGATTGGTTATTAATTTTTATTGGTATGGTTGTTGAAGAATGGACCAGATGTATTGGCTTATTGGTTAGTGGTTGATCAGATATGTGTGGTCTTAACCAATATCCCAATATTAAAGGGTTCAAGGGTTCTATCAAAGGGGTGGTTCAGGAGAGGAACCAAGGATGGGTTTACCCACAGGGGGCTGGGTAGAGGAAAAAAAGGTTGGTAATCCCTTTTTGGTTGTGCTCTCTGTCTTTGTTAGGGTAATTATTGAGTGATGGGTGGTTTCCTTTAATTTGGTGCTGAATAGCTCAGGTCACAGAAGGACCCTTATTCAAAGCACCTAATGGGGTGGTTTCAATGGTTGATGAGGTTATAAAATTGGTCTTTGATTTCCCTTTTTCTTTATTGTTACACTGACAATCTCCTTTTTTTTTTTATATCTGGGTAGGACCACAGATGATTGGGTGGTAATTGGATGATGAGTAGTTGATGAGTGGGTGGAGCTCCTGGATGGTGGATGATGATGGTGATGGTAGTGGGGGATACAACCTGGATAGGGCAGAGAGGCCCTCCTTAAATAGAAAATCTGGTCCTCAGGGGATGCTCAGGGCTGCCCCTGAGGGTGCCCTGGGGCTTGCCCTGTTACAGTGGGATACATGTACATGAGACATTTTAGCTGGTTGGGAAAATCTAATACAGTTACATGAGGCATTTCTGCTGGTTGGGAAAACCTAATACAGTTACATGAGGCATTTCTGCTGGTTGGAAAGAGGTTGTACTGGGGTTACATGCAGGCACTTGCCTACATTAATTGCTGTGTAGTTCTGGGTTGAATTTGTGCTGTGGTGAACTGGTACTGGTGGGTTGTTTGGATCTACATGGTCCTAGCTGCCTGCATATATTGCTGGGTAGTCCTGTGGTATTTTCACTGGTGGTTGTTTGGTTACACATGGCCCAGACTGCCTGCATACATTGCTGGGTAGTCCTGTGGTGCCTTGTACTGCTGGTTGTTTTGGTTACACATGGCCTTGCTTATGGTTCTGAGTATACAGGTGAGGTGATTGGTTGTATGTTTGGTTGAGGTGTTATGTTGGGATGTTACTGGTATGTCTTTAGGGATTCCAAGTATACCCATATGGCCTTTCACTAGTTTGTGATACCTGGGTGTGATATGAGCTGTCCACAATTTATTTTGGCTGTATCTTCTAAACCATGAGAGATAGAGGGGTAGTTTGGCTGGGTGACTATGGGTTATTTTTGGTGTAGAATCCATTTCTGAGGTTAAATTTATGATTGGGATTATATTTATACTATAAAATTGAGTCTGATGGCTATAGAGTAGGTTTGGTCTACCACAACGCGCAGCTCCGGAAGAGTAGACAGCTGCAAACCACTGGGGAAAGCTGCCAAGTTGGTGGGGCGCTCTAGGAAAGAAGGGGGAGCCTGATTTGGTGAGGGTGTGCTCTAGCCAGCTCACAGCCAGAAAAACTAGACACCCCAGAATGTTTGTTTTCTTATTTCTTTGATTTGATTGGGTTCTTGGATTGGTACTGGCTTTGGGTTGTGAAATTTCAGGAACGCAGGTGCAGTGCAATGCCGGGCCCATAGATGAAAGGACAAGCCCCGCGGAGGAAACAAAGGGTGGAGAAGAAAGAGGTACAAGGAGCGCTGCAAAAAAAATCTGTTTCTCTTTCTACAGAAAGGCTTAATGGGGTGGAAGTATGGTGGAAAAGCTTGACTTGGTGAGGGGGTTTCCTAGCCAGCTCACAGCCAAAATAACTAGGCACCCCAGAATGATTGTTTTCCTTATTATCACTCTCTCTCTTGGATGGTTGTGCGTGCATGCTGGCCGCTTTTCTGTTTATCTTTTGCAGAAAGGGCACAGGGAACTGTGTGGCTGTTCTTCTGGGGCGGTCCAGGTTCTCTTTCCGGAAACATTGACTATATGGGGCGCGGATCACAGGGATTTTCCTCTCAGGCTTGTGCGTAGAGGCGCAGCTAGTCATTTTTCTCACTCTTACTCAGACTCAAGGCCGCTTGTGGGGCTCACACGCGGGCGGGCGCGGATTTCTGACTCAATAGCACTCTCATGTCAGGCCCGAGGATGCTCACTTAACTAATGATAGCGCGCCAAAATTCTATTTCTTGGTAAGTAAAGAATGGCGTGGGTAAAGACAAACAAGGGGAAGAAGGGAAAGGGGGGAGGGGGTGATCCGCCTAAATTAGGTCCATAACATCCACCATTTCCAACCACGCTGCTTCCACAAGTCCTCGGAAGGCTTCCAAGAGTTTGCTTTGGGATTTTGCTCCATGAGCACCCAGAGCCAAAAGGAACCTCTGGAGGGAATTGTCTGACTTGGCCCCAAAGTCCTCAAAGCGCGCCTCCCTTAGCACCAGACCAGTAGGGATGTCCAGGATCTCCAGAGTGACCGCACAAGGTGGATCAGGGGAAGAAGAGATAACAACCCGTTCGGGGAACACCCGAGTCAACACGCTTCCCACGGGCTCTGGTGATGACCCCAGGGCCAGTGACAGTGATGCTGCTGGAGGTTCTGGAGGAGGGGGCGGAGGACCAGGAGTTGGGCTGGGGGTTGGAGGAGGATCTGGGCCCCTTCCAAAGAGTTCCTTGAATCTTGGTTTGGTTGCGCCTTGATTGAAGCGGACTTAGTTGGCCCAGAAGCAGAGAGCTGCTTGCTAGTCTGCGGGTTTTGCAAATTCCTCCTTAGGTGGCGGACTGGAACAGCAAAATGGAGAGGCCAAGTTGCGGCTTTTGGCCAAGGTTGGTGGAGGCAGAGTTTCACGCTTTGCACTTAAGGATTATTGTCTTCACCACTTTGACATGTCCTCTCCTCAGTACCATCTACCTCAGTCTAAAAGCGTGACACAAATAAAGCACAACATCAATGGTGCAATCCGCTATTTCCTCTGGCTCGCGCTGACCTTCCAATCTTGGCGACCAAATCAGTATATACTTGCGAACTTTGCAGTTAACTCCATACCGGTTGACCATCCATTATGAGATCCAATCTCCTTCCCTGGCCAATCAACAGCCTCGGACTTCCATCTTTGGTCATGCATTGTTTGTTAGTTTGCATCTACATCTAACCAAGCCATCACTACTGTATAGTTTGCAATCGGACTAGTCCCTACCCTGCATACACTATTACCTCTCATTTGCATTACCTTCAACATCACTTGCTCTTATCCCAATTTTTCATGCAAATGTACGCTCAGATTCTATTGTCTCGCACTTACGCTAAGACCTTGGATCTATACCACTGCTTCATTTCCTATTCTGTTCCTTTCATTCATTGCCTCACCGCTTCACCTGTAGTTAGCTCATCATCAGGATGTATCTAGTCACTTTGGATTACCTTATAAGGGCTATCCCCTTGCCTGATGATTGTCTCCTCAGTTAGTTAATTTCATACTTTCTTGCATTTTCCTGCAGCCTAGTTATCACATCGGACTCAGGTTGAGTTTCCTTCTTTGGAACACTTTCCATTCATCTTGCCGTTTGTTGAGGGGCATAACCAAGTTTGCACTTCGCAACTGGTTCTTGCTATTCGCACTTGCCCTCGCACTTGGTATTCCTTTGCGCTCGCAATCATCTAAGAATTGCCCTATAGTACGTGGGGTGGTTGTGTGACAGTAAATTAACTAACTCAACTCATCTATTGTAGCTCGCCAACCTATAGTAGACTTCTTCTTTCTTGATGTCACGTACTTGCTCAACCGGGAAGGCTTCCCTCTCCCCTTACAATGATGAGATTCATTGGGTAGGGAAAAACAGCGCTCCTTGGGCCCAACAACCCTTAGATCCAGTTCCTCCTTCCAAATCACCATCTGTGGAACCTCTAGATGCTCCTCGGGCTCCTCCACGGGATGCTCCGACGGACCCTCTTGCAGAATTCACAGACTCCGACCATTCTTCCAATGAAACCTCAACTTGTGGTAGACCAGGGGTTTGCACTACTGCTCTTGAGCCCAATGCTCCAACCCTGCTTTCGACATTGATCCAGGCCCTCACTCATGGTGCACAGAGATCTAGTCCAAGCACTCCTAGTTTTCGCACTCCGGGCATGAAACAACCTGACCACTTTACAGGAGAACACCCTCATAAGCTTAGATCCTACCTACAGTCTTGTTAAATCATCTTTTCAAACAACTCCAACAATTTCCCTTCCGATAGACATAAAGTTATGTATGCTTCGTCCTTCTTAGGAGGTAGAGCCTTGAAGTTGTTTGAACTGTACCTCAAACTTTTATCCAACGACAGTCCCACTTGTATTCTCAACAACTGGGACAAGTTCGAGCAACAATTTTTCACCCTGTTTGGAGATCCCAATGAAGTTTGAAACGCCAAATAAAAAATTAATAGTTTAGTTATGAAGGAGAATAGTAGAGCCTCCGTTTATATTTCTCATTTTCAAACCTTGCAGTCTTGCATCCAGTGGAACAAGGCCTCTCTTCTATTCCATTTCCAAAAGGGTTTACCAGCACGTTTAATCAAACAGCTTGCAGTTGGGGGTCATAAGACAACCTCGCTTCAGCAGCTAATCAATTGAGTGATTGAGGTTGATAATGGCTATCATGACAAGAATTGCTCTCGGCGAAACGACCATGGATCATCCACCTTGGCTCCAAAGGTGGACGACTCCTCGAAGCAAAACACAAGGAACCCAAAACCATCCAAACCAACCCCAACTTTGAACTCCAACTTGAAAGGGAAATCTGTCGCCAAAACTCTGAGGTTCCTGGACAAGGAAACTGGGATGCTTCAAAGTGAGGAATGACTGCAAAGGGAAAAGAACGGGCTGTGTATGTATTGTGGAGGTAAACATGATGTCAACAGCTGTGCAAAGCGGTTAGCGCGTGAAGCGGCTAAGCAGTCAAAAAATTAGCTTGTAGTTTTTCTGATACTCACAAGGAAAAATACACATTATCTAATTCACCGCGAGTAAATCTTTGCACTTGCGATTCACTAGGTGCTCCAAGTTCGAGATTTATCCTATTCCATTCTGACAACACTCCTTATCAAGTATTACTTGATTCCGGCGCTAATTTTTCCTTCATCAGTGAATCTTTTGCCACTTCCAAAAAACTTACGCATTCCAAGATAGATAAATTTCCCATCTATCTAGTAAGTAGTGCGACTGAACCGTCTTATTGGGTTTCCCAAAAGGCAAAATGGACCTTTGCATTTTCCAATTTCCCCAACTTCAAATGGGATTTATTTGTCTTGGCTATACCTGGAATGGATGATACCATTCTAGGCCATGATTTCCTAGTTTACTGGAATCCGGATGTGAATTGGCAAGAAGGAGTAATTAACCTTTGAACCTCGCACCCCCAGAACGCTAAACTTTCTTTCAATCAGGAATTAAACAGCCTACCTGACACTGTCATTGAGTTGGATGACACTTTTCCGCCAGGAGATTTGCAATATCCTGACCTTCATTCTCAAATTCCCTCTTCAGATTTAGGATTTATTGCTTACCTATCCAGCTTACCTCTTTCCTGTTCCTTTGAAGAGAAACAGACACCAACCAAAAGGTGTATTTTGAGCTCCCTAATCCTCTCGTACCATGCAAGCACCTCAAACCCGGTGCTCAAAGATGACAAGATTGAAGATTTAGAAATCATTCAAGAGTCTTTACCTTTGGTTTATCATGACTTTGCTGACGTCTTTTCAGCTGCAAAAGCAGATAAGCTGCCTCCATCCCGTCCTTATGATCATAAGATCCAACTTAATGGCCCACCTCCGGCACCAGGACCAGTTTACTCTCTCTTGACGCAAGAATCAATTGCACTTCAAGACTACATTGCGGAAAACGTAGCAAAAAGATTTCTTCAACAAAGCAATTCAAACACTGGTTCCCCTGTCCTATTTGTACCAAAAAAAGACGGCGGACTTTGCCTTTGTGTTGACTAAAGGAAACTGAACCAGGTAACCTGGAAGAATGCCTATCCAGTACTGCCTATGTCACATCTCCTTACCCTCTTCCATGGAGCTACTCATTTATCAAAGTTAGACCTTTGAGGTGCTTATAACCTAATTCGCATTAAGGAAGGTCATGAGTATTTAACTGCAATGCAAACCCGCTTTGGCAGCTATGAGTATACCTTCATGCCTTTTGGCCTCTGCAATTCTCCTTCCACTTTTCAAAATTTTGTCAACAACATTTTTTCCAATCTTGTAGGTAAATACCTTGTGGCATATCTTGATGATATACTGGTCTACTTGAAAAACCTCGAAGATCATATTGCACATGTGCGAGAGGTGCTACAGCGACTTTGCAAGAATGACCTGTTTGCAAAAGCCTCTAAGTGCAAATTCCATTCCACTTCTCTTCATTCTCTAGGTGTCGTAGTCTTGCAGCAAGGACTATCAATGGACCCATCCAAGAGCAAACGCATATTGGACTGGCCCCCACCTTCTTCCGTTAAATCTCTTCAAGTTTTCCTTGGTTTCAGTAATTTATATAGAAGGTTTATTGCGCGTTACGCCAAAAAAACCGTGAATCTTACTAACCTTCTTCAAAAAGACACCCCTTTTATTTTTTACCAAACAAGCTGGTTCGGAGTTCAAAGCTCTGAAGAAAGCGTTCACTAATGCTCCAATACTCACTCACTTCAAAAAGCTAGCTCGCACTATTGTCATAACAGACGCAAGCGACTATGCGATTGCAGGAGTCATCTTGCAGTTTTCTCCTTCCACTTCTCTCTTTCACCCCGTAGCTTTCGAGTCTGGCAAGTTTCTCGCTGCAGAGCTTAACTATGAGATTCATGACAAGGAAATTCTGGCAATTGTTTACTGCTTGAAGAAATGGTGTTCATACCTTTTGAGTCTTAGGGAATCCTTTGAGGTTTTAACTGATCATAATTCTTTGAAGTATTTCATGAGCTCAAAAGTCCTCACACGTAGACAGGCTCTATTGGCCAAATACCTCTCCGAGTTCCACTTTACAATCACGTAATGTCCTGGGAAACAAGCGGTAGTTCCTGATGCTTTATCATGTCAGGACAACGTTTACCCAGGAGGGGGGAGCACCTTTGCCAAAAACAACCCTGAAACGTTAGGACACTCTTCTCAACCCAATCTGCCCAACTCAGTTCAATCATTGCTCGCTTACAAGATTTGGCTTCTGAACTCCGACAAGCTCAACGCGACGACCCCAAGTGCATCGAACTTTGCAAAAGTGGAAAATTATTAGATAGTAGTTACAGTGAATTTTTACTTTATGATAATTGTATAGTAGTACCAGATAATTCTTGCATTAAGTTAGATATCTTCAAGTCACAACATGATTCTCCGCTTTCTGGTCATTATGGGCAGGATAAAACCTACCAATTGATTGCACAAGACTTCTACTGGCCTGATATGACCAAAGAAGTAAAAGACTATGTTAGCGCGTGCTATGATTGCAATCGTAACAAGTCCTTGAAACACCGGAAGTATGGGCTGCTCCAGCCACTTCCAATTCCGCCTTGTCCTTGGCACTCGCTGTCTATGGATTTCATCTCTCAATTACCTTCTTCTAGTGGATATGATCCTATTCTAGTAATAGTAGATCGCTTCTCAAAGATGGCTTTATTTTTACGCAGTAATGTGACGGCCTCTTCAGAAGACTTGGCTAACTTGTTCATAGAATATGAATTTTCAAAACATGGTCTCCCTGATAATATAGTTAGTGATTGTGGATATCTGTTTGTCTCAAGCTTCTGGACCTCGCTATGCCAACATTTGAAGATCACTCGCAATTTATCAACGGCTTACCACCTGGAAACAGATGGGCAAACTGAGCAAGTTAATCTGATTCTTGAACAATATCTTTGAATGTATGTTGCCTATCAACAAGACAACTGGTTGCAATGGCTCCCACTAGCCGAATTTGCCTACAACAACTCCACTCATTCCTCCACCAAACAGTTGCCCTTCCAAACTCTTTATGGTAGAAACCCAAATTTCTCTTCCCTTCACGTAGCACCTTCTCAACCTGCTACCAATTACCTTGAACAAATTCAATCCCTTCAATTGCAACTTTGAACCAACCTCAAAGAAGAAGCAGACCAATCTTGCACTTTGGCTCCAACCTTTGCAGTAGGAGATCAAGTATGGCTAGATACTTGCAACATTTGCAGTACTTGCCCAACTCGCAAACTCTCCAAAAGAAAGCTCGGCCCCTTTAAAGTAGAATCAGTCATCTCCCCTAACGCCTTTAAACTTAATTTACCTGCGAAATGGCAAGGTATCCACCTGGTCATTCATGTGTCTCTCCTAGAGCCAGCTTGAGTCCTATACCCAGGAAAGACTCATCCCCCTCCTGAAACGGTCACTCTCCTCAATCATCAAGAGTGGGAAGTAAGCCATATTCTGGATTCCAGTTTATGAAAAGGAAAACTTCAATATCTTTTCCAATGGTCTGGCTTCCAGTCCGACAAAGATTGCACCTTGTGGGAACCAGCCCATCACCTTTGCAATTCACCCAATCTGATTGGAGAATTCCATGTGAGCTACCCTTGCAAACCTCGGCAATCATGATTCTATCCCATCCAATTCCATTCCATTCCATTCCACATTCCATTCCATCCAATTCATTCCATTCCACTCCACATTTCATCCCATCCAATCCCATTTCATTTCATTCCACATTTATCTTACTCAATCCATCCCATTAAAACTTATCTTATTTCACTATCATTTCATCAGTTAATTCCTCCATCTCACTGTGTTATTCTTTTCTCATTTTCCCTTCATATCCACTTATTATTAAAAAAAAAAATAATAATAATAAAATTTTTTAATATAAAAAAAAATTAAATAAAATAATATACATTAAATTACAAGGTTTATTTTATCTCTTTTTCTGCATCCTCCCAATTTGCCGTCAATTCCGCAACCATGGACCAAAAGTTATCCAGGTCTTCATCATTAATCAATGCGGAAATTCTTCGAAGTACCAGTACCTCCGTTACAATGTGCCTCTCAAAGATCTCCTCGCACCTTGCAACCCGAGCTTGCTTTGGTTGCGCATTCCATCCACCTTCCTCCAAGAGCTCTTCATACGCTCTCTTCCTTTGGCCACCCAACGTGCCTTCTCCAATGTTGTCCGTCAGGCACCTCGCATCCGTTTTGACCGTCAATACGACTTGCACCGGATCTGCTTCCCCTTGGCCCTCTATTCCTTCCGTCCCAGTCAATTCCTCCCTTCCATCTCCTTCATTTCCTTCTTCCAATTCACCCGCTTCCTCTTTGTTCTCTCCACTTCCGTTTCCTCCATTTTCCTCTTCTCGTTCCGCTGTATTTTCTTCCTCCCTTGCTTCCTCGGTGATAACTCCTACCGGTTCTGCACCGGATACCTGGCCTCGCACCTTGGCATTCATATGGGTCCCCGGTGTGGTGCCCCATCCTGGACACCCTGGCCGCCTTAAGACCTCAATTCATAAACTGTTGCGCAAACGTACCGCCCGGCTGAACAACTTATCCTCAGGCTCATCCAACTATTATTTACCCGCGCGCGCGCGCCGCGCCGCGCTGCGCTTCCATTATCCGCGTCGCGCGCCGCGCCGCGCCGCGCCACGCTCCTTTCATCCAAGCGCGTCGCGCGTCCTTTATCCGTGTTGCTTCTCATCTCCGCCGTTGTTATAGAACGTCCTCATCTTTGTTTGTTGCGTGTCTTCATCTTTGTCGTTGCGCTTCCCAATCTCCTCATTGCTACCGTCGCGCGGCGCTCATTCATGATCTACTGAATCCATCCCGACCGCACCCGCAAGCATTTGGCAGATCCTTGACCAACGCGAGTGACCACATGGTTGCCTTCCCGTTTCCGCTCTATTTGTAGAATCCGTTGTATATAGTCTAACAGGGCCTCCTGCCCATATAAGGAGGGGCTCTCCCCTGCCTTTTGGCCGACCATTCCATCACCCTAGCATCCCATCATTGGAGCACCCTAGCATCCCATCATCGGAGCATCCTATCATCCCATCATCATAAGCAATTTATCCGTGGGCATCCTTCCCCACTTATCTGAGCAAATTATCCGGGTATATCTATGATTGCCCCCTTGATCCTTTGAGCCTCCATACTCAAACTCAGTCCTTTGTGACCTTGATCCTTATCACCAACCAATAGCCTTGCTGGTTGAATAAGAATTCCTGTCTGCCTGAATTCTTGAGTGTGTTATACCACTCTGATCCCTTTTTCCGACCATACTGGTCTTGATCTCTCCTTGATCATCTTTCTGGAGCCAATCACGTTTGATTGAAGAGGTTTTATTAAGCTTAAAACCTGGAGTGTTATACCTCCCTTCTTCTTTGAGGTTGAATCTCGCCACGCTATTCTTGAGTTCCTTGAGAAGTGTTGGGATATTCTTGCTCAAATTCGTTATTGATTTGATTCTAGAGCTTCTTAAACAAATTGCTTTGTTTTGTTCAGCCTCCCACAGTTATCTGGTACCCTTCAAGCGCTTGATTGCGGAGAGTTGGGCAGGTTCATTGAGAACCTGGAGGTTGGTTGGGATTCAGTTGATCTTTCCTAATCAGCTGCTGACGACCAGAGTTATTAGCTTGTGGGAGTTGTTAATTACAACTGCCTTGTTCTATTGAACTCTGAACAAACCTTGACTTATTTGTTCAAGTCTTTCCCTGCACCATCTTGTCTCAGATAGTGTTGTTTCCATCGCTACCGACAACTCTTATCCTCTTCTCTTAGTTTGATTTCTCATCCATAAGGTTCTGGACCTTGATTCCGGTTACATTAAAATATTATTGTAACTCCTAGGAGGGAAGCCTAAACAGCACCTTTCCCCTCCACAGAACTGCCACGGCTTAGCACCGTTTGGAGTCTTACATTTGGTCCCCCGGGCCGGGATCGAACCAGCAACCTTGGGATTTACAGTCCCAACTTGAAGAATCAACTCCAAAATCCTATACAATTTCTCTTTCTTTTTCTGTTTGTTCTTTTTTTTTTTTTTTTTTTTTTTTGATCCGTGGAGGCAACTTGGTCTAGAAGTAAGTCCTTCCAATTTGTGCACCGCTCGGGCAAGATACTTGTCGTTTTTGGCGAAACCCTACTCTTGCCACACTTGTGAGCCACTTTGGAAATCTGCTCTTTGGATCCCCTAGGAACTCTGTTATTGGATATGGCATCTCCTGCTACTCCAACCTCCTCTGTTTGACCTAAGATGGTAAAGATCAAACCCCAGAACAAGAACTTAGGCTTCAACGGTACAAACGTCAAGCAATTCTTGGACTCCTACAAAATGGCTGCTGGAGTAGATGGAGCTAGTGAATTCGATATGGCTTATTAGTTGCGATTCTTTATCTCCTCAGATGAAGTTATGGAGGTAATTGAGTCTTTCGAGGGATTCAAATCCCACAACTGGACGCTCTTCAGGGAGGCTATGTTGGCATACTGGGGTAGAATAGATGTGGCTAGGTTTACTCTGCAGGATTTGGATGCTCTGGTTTCTCAGTGGATCTCCAATGGTAGTATTTCTTCAGCCTCTGACTATCAGATTTTTAGAAAGTCTTGGGATCCCATTCAAAACTATCTTATCCGAAACGATCACATTGACACAGTGGACAAAATTCGAGCAAATTTCTTCCAATCTTTTTCGTCGGCTGTGCAGGAAAGGATTAAAGAAGAACTGGTCAAATCTGTATCGATGATTACTACCAGGGATAATCGATTCAAGCTCCCTGTTTTTCTCACCCTTAGGAGTACTGTGGATAAAGTCATGAAAGGTCAAACTGCTCTTACCTTTGAAAGGCCTAGAACTACTGAACCAGTCCATGCTCCTTCTTTCAAAGAGTCAAACGATATTATGATTAAAATGGAGGCAGATCGTAGGCCTAAAGCAGATCCTAATTCCAATCGAGAACCTACTACTATAGATGAAATCACCAAGTTACTTAGAGCCTTTGAGAACAAAATAGATCAAAAGATTTCTTCGCTAGCTACTCCTAAAACTCCTTCTTCTGTCCCCAAATCAACTCTAGTCTGTTACTACTGTCATAGGGAAGGCCATGGAACCGGACGATGTCAAGAACTTCGGAAGGACTTAAAGGAAAAGTTGGTAGAGCAGAGGGCAAACAATTTCTTCCTCCCTAATGGTGCCCTAATCCCTTTTGACTCTTCTCGTCCTATCCGACATGTGGTGGCCTCTTACCAGCCATCACCTCCTGTGAAAGCATCTCTTTCTTCCTATGAATTTTGATCATCCTGTGGTACCCTCCAACCTTGGTATCCTCCAGCTATTTCTTCCTCTAGTCTTGCTGGGACTACTTATCAATCTGATCCAGCCAGGAAACGACATGAGGAACCTAAACCTCATAAGGCTCCTTCCTTGCCAACTTCAATCCTTCGAAAACCCGTTAAACGTCGATCAACACTTGAGCCTCTTTCCTGTGATGTAGAAGACATGGAGGTGGAAAAGGAACCACTCATGGAAAGGTTCCCAGATCACCCTGATCCTTCTCCCTCACCTCAACCTTCTAATCCTATCTTAGATTCTGCGTCACCTGAACTTCCTTCCCCCACCCAGCCCAAAGTTCGATTTGAAAGAGGCATCTCCAAGGATCACCCCAATGCTGTGGAGGGAGTATTAAAGAAAATCTCTGATCTCAAAATTCCTGATCTATCTGTGGCTGAACTCCTATCAATCTCTCCATCTGTTGCTGAAGGAATGAAGAAATGGGTCTCTCGTCGACGTGTGGAAATTGGCCCTGAAGAACTCAAATTCTCCTCTGGCACTTTAATGGAGGACTCTGGTGGAACCAGTCCTTCTATAGAATCCAATCTTTATTCCTGTCCCCTTGGCTTTCTTCCTTGTTATCTTGGTGACTCAGCTAAAACTGTTTCTCCGCTTGTGGATTCTGGATCTCAGCTTAACTTAATCTTGGATGCTATGGCCTGCAAGCTCAAACTTAGTCCTAGGGTCAGCTTCAACTCTGCAGTATATGGGATAGGAAATCAAGCTTGTGAACTGGTTGGTATTGCTGAAGATGTACCGGTCAGGATTGGTCGAAATATCGTTGGCACCTGCCATTTTTGGATTACTCGTTTGGACAGTCCTATGATCTTGGGACAACCCTTCTTAATGGACTTTGGTGCAACCCTGATGTTTTCTGATCAAGTTGGGGAGAGAATTCTTCTCCCTGATGCTGATGGCAGAAAAATTGAAGTTCCTCTTTGCTCTTTGGATTCTAGTCGTTGGGAAAGAGATTTTCCTGGTCATTCTCCCAAATCATCTTTTGAGGGGAAGCAGAAGGATAAATCTAGTTCCTCTCATTTTTTAGGGGAATAGTTGATCCTACCAATGATTGTAGTTCTTTTCAGCCTCAGACTGCAACTCAAGGGTCAACTCCCATCCCTCAGGCTTATTTTTCATTCCTTTCATCATTCTCTTCTGAGCTCAAGAATATTAAAAAACAAAAACATATCAAAATAGAAAAATCCAAAAATATTTCTCCTCCATCTCCTTCTCTCTCTGGATCTGTTGTGTCTCCTTTTCCTTCTACTTTTAAGTCTGATCAATCTTCTCTCAGTTCCGGTTCGAATCTCCGCAATGAGTCTAAACTAGATCCAAATTGCAATTCTGTTTTTGGTGATTTTGGTATGAAGGAATATGGGCTGCAGTGGAGGCAATTTGGGGTACAAGTAAGTCCTCCCAATTGTGCACTGCCAGGGCAATCTTTTACCGTCATTTTTGAAACCCTACCTTGTGCCACACATGTGAGCAACGTATTATCTCCTGGTTCTCCTTTTATGGAAAAGGCACCCTTCAAGGATATCGCAGAACATCGGACTTGGAAGATGTTGGAACTTGGACTCAGCTTTCGTAACCAAGTCTCTCTGGTCAACTCTTGGAGGAAACAAGAACTTCTCTCTTTTGCCACTAAGTATAAACCAGTTGCTAAAAAGATCCAACCAGTCAATCAGCCTATGCCTCTCAACCTCAATCCTCCCCTTATGCGTCCTCCTCTATCTCGCGATCCTTACTGTGGTCTTCCTCAATCTCTTACTGGTCCCTTTGTGCCTAATGGACGGGTCACTGAAGAACGTCTGAAGGTGGTCAACTTTGGTCCAGATGGATGGCTTCTTCCTGATGAGTTAAATTTAATTAAAAATGTCTTATCTCTAAGAGAAAAATCTATTGCTTTCTGTGAAGAAGAGAGAGGTCTCTTGCGGGAATCCTATGGCCTCCCTTATATCATCCCTGTAGTTGAACATGATCCTTGGCAAAAGAAAAAGATCCCTATCCCTGCTGCTAAAGTTGACGAATTCATCAAGTTGGTCCGGGAACGAGTTCGAACTGGCCTGTATGAACAGTCAACTTCTAGTTACTCCAGCCCCGACTTCTGTGTCCTCAAGAGTAATGGTAAACTTAGAATAGTTCACGATCTTCAACCTCTTAATAAAGTTACTATTAAAGACTCTGGTATCCCTCCTGCTACTGAAGAATTTGTTGAATCCTTTGCGGGAAGAGCTTGCTATAGTCTAGGGGATATTATGGGTGGCTATGAAGAACGATCCTTACATCCTATTTCTCGTCCTCTCGCTACTTTTGACACTCCTCTTGGTTGATTTCAACTTACTCGATTGCCTCAAGGAGCCACCAACTCGGTTGCAGTCTATCAGGCTCAGATGATGTGGATCCTCCAGGATGAAATCCCTGATCATGCTGGTATCTTTATTGACGATGGCGGAATTAAAGGTCCAGTATCTGACTATGATAATGAGCTCTTACCTTGGCATTCAGGAATTCGTTGTTTTATCTGGGAATATGCTACTACCTTGGAGAGGATACTGTTTCGAATTGAGGAGTCTGGCCTTACTGTCTCTGGATCCAAACTGGCGGCTTGTGTCCCTGCTCTGGAAATTGTTGGTCATGTGGTCTGCAAGGAAGGAAGAAGGATGGCACCAGCCAAAGTCAACAAGATCATCTCTTGGCCTACCCCAATCAATCCAACTGAAGTTAGGGGCTTTCTAGGTGTTGTCACTTATGTTAGAATCTTTATCCCATCTTTATCCAAAATCTGTGCACCCTTGCGTCGTCTAACCAGAAAAGATGCTGAATGGATTTGGACCCAAGATTGTGAATGTGCTTTCCAGCTACTAAAAAGGATAGTTGGTAAAGACATAGTTTTGAAAAAGATCTCTTATGGACCTGGAGCTGGCAAGATCAAGCTCCTGTGGATTCTAGTTATCAATCTGTTGGGGCCGTCCTGACTCAGGAAGATGAAAATGGTTGGGACCGTCCTGCTCTTTATGAATCTTTGTTGTTTTTGGATGTAGAATCTAGATACTCCCAGCCCAAACTGGAACTCTGTGGTGTGGCTTGAATGATGAAGAAACTTCAAACCGTTCTCTGGGGCCAACATTTCGAATTGCAAGTTGATGCTCAATCCATCATTGAAATGATCAACGCTCCCAGTCTTCCCAATGCTCCTATGACTTGTTGGGTGGCCTTTATCCAGCTTTTCTCTTTCGATATTGTTCACAGGCCTGGAAAATCTTTCACCATGCCTGACGGTTTATCTCGACGACCTCTTGGGGACAACAAATCTGATGTTGGAACCAATTTCAATGAAGAGGAACCTTTAATTCGACCTATTTTCTCTTTTTCTTCACAAAATTATTCTGGCTTTCAACAAGGCTTCTGGTTTAAATTAGAGCAGTACCTTTCAACTCTTCAAAAACCTCCTGATCTCTCTGCTAAGGAATTTTGATCTCTTAAACAAAAGTCTTCAAATTTTTTTGTTCAAGGCTCTAGACTTATGAAGAGGGGCAATCCTTGTGCTCTTATTGTTGTTACTATTCCCTCTAAACAAGATTCTATCCTTGAAAGTCTCCATGAAGGCCTTGGTCATCGTGGGGAAACTGAAACTTATCAACGATTATCCGAACGATTCTGGTGGCCATCTTTGAAGAAATCCGTCTCCCAATGGTGCAAGAGATGTGAAGTTTGCCAAAAACTTGATCTTAGGCGCCCAGCCTAAATTTGTTATCCTACTGGGGAGTCCACTGTCTTTGGAAGGATTGCTATGGATGTGGTACATATTAAGGCAGGTGGTGCTAAGTACCTCATTGTGGCTAGAGATGATTTTTCCGGATGGGTTGAAGCAAAATTTCTTAAGAACCTTAGCTCTGAATCAGTGGCAGCTTTCCTCTACAAGACCTTGACAATGCGTTATGGCCTGGCTCAATCTTACTCTACTGATGGTGGCTCTGAATTTGGGGGAAAGCTTGCTGAAATGATCCGATCCCTTCCTGGATAACATAGAGTTACTACTCCTTATTATCCTGAAGGCCAAGGCATGGTGGAACGAGGCCACGCCCCTTTGAAGGCTGCACTTGTTAAACTGGCTGGTGAAAGTGGCAAGAATTGTTGCAAATTCCTTCCTCTTGTTCTCTTTTCCAATCGAATCTCAACCAAAAGGACTACTGGCTACTCACCTTATGAAATCATCTTTGGTAAAAGAGCAGTCCTTTCTTTGGATCTGGAAATGGAATCTTTCTTGGGTATCTCTTGGGAAGAGGTGTCCTCAACCACTGATCTGTTAGTTGCTAGATCCAAGCAACTGGAGCGAAGTGAAGACGTTCGTGATGAAGCTTATCAAACGATGATGGAGGCCAGAGCAAAATCCGTCCAGTATTGGGAGGACAAGCACTCTAATCAAATCAGGGAGCCCTTGAACCCTGGTGACCTAGTTTTAGCTTATAATCCATCTTTGGAAACCCAGTGGGGCAAGCTTTTCTCTAATTGTTGGAATGGCCCTTATCGAGTGGTTCATCAAGTTAGAGGTGGATCTTATGTTTTGGAGGAGCTGGATGGTACTCGGTTGGCCAGAAGGTTCTCTGCTGATCAAGTCAAGAAGTTCCATTGTCGTGGGGGCAACTTATCTCAGAATTAAGTCCTCCCAATTGTGCACCACCAGGGTCATTTGCTGCATTTTGGTTGTAAAAATCTACTGTATGCCACATATGTGAGCACCTGGGACGCCCTCCTTGTTCTATTCCTGCCGCTTCTAGGGTTCATTTGGAAGAATCAAGATATTTTGCTCAACTCTTCAGCCACTCTCAAGATCAAAATGGCCATTCTTTGGTTTCAATCATCTGCCTTTCCTTTCTTTTTCTTTCTATGGCATCAAACTTGGGAGCAGACTAGGGACAGTCTGTAAGTTGGGGAGAGATGTGGTGCCCCATCCTGGACACCCTGGCCGCCTTAAGACCTCAATTCATAAACTGTTGCGCAAACGTACCGCCCGGCTGAACAACTTATCCTCAGGCTCATCCAACTATTATTTACCCGCGCGCGCGCGCCGCGCCGCGCTGCGCTTCCATTATCCGCGTCGCGCGCCGGGCTCCTTTCATCCGAGCGCGTCGCGCGTCCTTTATCCGTGTTGCTTCTCATCTCCGCCGTTGTTATAGAACATCCTCATCTTTGTTTGTTGCGTGTCTTCATCTTTGTCGTTGCGCTTCCCAATCTCCTCATTGCTACCGTTGCGCGGCGCTCATTCATGATCTACTGAATCCATCCCGAACGCACCCGCAAGCATTTGGCAGGTCCTTGACCAACGCGAGTGACCACATGGTTGCCTTCCCGTTTCCGCTCTATTTGTAGAATCCGTTGTATATAGTCTAACAGGGCCTCCTGCCCATATAAGGAGGGGCTCTCCCCTGCCTTTTGGCCGACCATTCCACCACCCTAGCATCCCATCATCGGAGCACCCTAGCATCCCATCATTGGAGCATCCTATCATCCCATCATCATAAGCAATTTATCCGTGGGCATCCTTCCCCACTTATCTGAGCAAATTATCCGGTTATATCTATGATTGCCCCCTTGATCCTTTGAGCCTCCATACTCAAACTCAGTCCTTTGTGACCTTGATCCTTATCACCAACCAATAGCCTTGCTGGTTGAAGAAGAATTCCTGTCTGCCTGAATTCTTGAGTGTGTTATACGACTCTGATCCCTTTTTCCGACCATACTGGTCTTGATCTCTCCTTGATCATCTTTCTGGAGCCAATAACGTTTGATTTAAGAGGTTTTATTAAGCTTAAAACCTGGAGTTTTATACCTCCCTTCTTCTTTGAGGTTGAATCTTGCCACGCTATTCTTGAGTTCCTTGAGAAGTGTTGGGATATTCTTGCTCAAATTCGTTATTGATTTGCTTCTAGAGCTTCTTAAACAAATTGCTTTTGTTTTGTTCAGCCTCCCACAGTTATCTGGTACCCTTCAAGCGCTTGATTGCGGAGAGTTGGGCAGGTTCATTGAGAACCTGGAGGTTGGTTGGGATTGAGTTGATCTTTCCTAATCAGCTGCTGACGACCAGAGTTATTAGCTTGTGGGCGTTGTTACTTACAACTGCCTTGTTCTATTGAACTCTGAACAAACCTTGACTTATTTGTTCAAGTCTTTCCCTGCACCATCTTGTCTCAGATAGTGTTGTTTCCATCGCTACCGACAACCCTTATCCTCTTCTCTTAGTTTGATTTCTCATCCATAAGGTTCTGGACCTTGATTCCGGTTACATTAAAATATTATTGTAACTCCTAGGAGGGCAGCCTAAACAGCACCTTTCCCCTCCACAGAACTGCCACGGCTTAGCACCGTTTGGAGTCTTACACAGGGTTTTCAGTCGATGGTCCCCAGTAAGGTGGTGGTGGTGGTGGTGTATTAGTAGTATATCTTCAAAAACAAGGCAACACTAGAAAACAAGCAAATAATTAGTTACTATTTCAAGTTCATTAGTTATTCCTGATTAGTACTCACCAGGAACTCGCATCCCCAAGTATTCAATCTCCAGCAATGGTGGTATTTTGTAATTGACCCTTGGCGCGGACCTACAACTTCGCATCTCCCTTGATGATTCCAAAGGACCCTTGACGGTTGAATCAACATTTATAGGGAAGTTACACGCCACCTTGCAAAGTCCACATTTCTTGCACTTGCCTTGGAGACCTCGGACGGCAGTACTGGGAATACAACGCTTGTTGTGGTGAATACAGTTTTTGAAACGGCCGGATGACAATGACGACATTTTTACAAAATTTATAAAAATTTATTGGGTAATAAATTAAGTAAAGTATAAGGGTATACAGTGATGATTAAACGACTTGAGATCAATGGGAAAATTTACCTGAACGCTTGCAGGAGCTCGCGTCTTTATACCCGGGCAACTGTCACGCTTCGCACTTAAGGATTATTGTCTTCACCACTTCAACATGTCCTCTCCTCAGTACCATCTACCTCAGTCTAAAAGCGTGACACAAATAAAGCACAACATCAATGGTGCAATCCGCTATTTCCTCTGGCTCGCGCTGACCTTCCAATCTTGGCAACCAACTCAGTATATACTTGCGAACTTTGCAGTTAACTCCATACCGGTTGACCATCCATTATGAGATCCAATCTCCTTCCCTGGCCAATCAACAGCCTTGGACTTGCATCTTTGGTCATGCATTGTTCGTTAGTTCGCATCTACATATAACCAAGCCATCACTACTGTATAGTTTGCAATTGGACTAGTCCCTGTCCTGCATACACTATTACCTCTCATTTGCATTACCTTCAACGTCACTTGCTCTTATCCCAATTTGTCATGCAAATGTACGCTCAGATTCTATTTTCTCGCACTTACGCTAAGACCTTGGATCTATACCACTGCTTCATTTCCTATTCCGTTGCTGTCATTCATTGCCTCACCTCTTCACCTGTAGTTAGCTCATCATCAGGATGTATATAGTCACTTTGGATTACCTTATAAGGGCTATCCTCTTGCCTGATGATTGTCTCCTCAGTTAGTTAATTTCATACTTTCTTGCATTTTGCTGCAACCTAGTCATCACATTGGACTCAGGTTGAGTTTCCTTCTTTGGAACACTTTCCATTCATCTTGCCGTTTGTTGAGTGGCATAACCAAGTTTGCACTTCGCAACTGGTTCTCGCTATTTGCACTTGCCCTTGCACTTGGTATTCCTTTGCTCTCACGATCATCTAAGAATTTCCCTGTAGTACGTGGGGTGGTTGTGTGACACAGAGCGTGTGGATGACAGGATGAAGGGGATCCAGGCGGTGTCCATGATTGCTCTGAGATTGACTTGTTGCTAGAGAATACAAAAGGGCCATGGAAAGCCCTCTTGTGTGGGAAAGCCGGGTAAGGTCTGGGACAAGCTTTTGGCATGGTTTTTCCAAGCAAGCAACATTGATGACGAGCGCGGCAGGAAAAGCACGCCCAATGGCCGGAGAGGCGGGTGCAGGGAAACCTGTTCCTGGCACATAAGTTGCATGGCAGAACCATGATAAGATAAGGCAAAGTTGGGGAATGGAGTGGCTTTGGTAGTGGGTGTGGCAAGGGTTGAGGTAGCAATTGGAAAACCTCTGGGGACAGAACTCAGGTTGGGGGGTGTGGTGTAGTTATTTGGTGTTGGATCAGGAACCGCGCTGCGGTCAGTGCGCTCAGCATTTTTTAGGTCAGGCTCAGCACTCGGATGCGTGCGGTCTCAGTGGTGGCCGCTGCAGGCTCAGCAGTAGGCACCAGGGGGCTTGGCATATTGGCCATGGGTTGGGCTTGATCAAATGTGGCAGGCCGTGGCTGGCTTGGACATTATGGACCCAAGAATGGAGCTGGCCCAACCAGGTTTGCGGGCAGCTACTTTTTCAAGGTAGCGCAGGGCTATGGGGGCTATAGGCGCAGGCCAGGCGCGCGCAAGCACCGCCCAACCTGCAGGGCAGGAAATAATCCGGCGCTCCAGGCCGATATGCACAGTGCAGGGGGCTCTGAGTAGGGTGCGGCAGAGGGCCACCTCATGAGAAGGATGAGCCGGG
The DNA here is from genome assembly GCA_025617555.3 of Puccinia polysora. Lineage (NCBI taxonomy): Eukaryota > Fungi > Basidiomycota > Pucciniomycetes > Pucciniales > Pucciniaceae > Puccinia > Puccinia polysora. The sequence goes on along the minus strand of CM062638.1, from coordinate 29,064,703 downwards.
TGTGTGTAACAGTAGGCGGGCTTGAGGGTGGCTGCAGTATGGGAAAGGGTTAGGTTTAGGCTAGGATTCTGGTTCTAGGGTTTCTTTTCTATTTTTTGTTACACTTGTGCTTAGGATAGGACTTGTGCTTAGGATAGGGTTGAGAAGGTGGGTATAAAGTCCACGCTCTCAACTGCAGCTTGTACATACACACAGATATACATGGATGGATGGGATTGGTTGGATGGTGGGATGGATAAAGGATACAGAAAGGAAATTAAATTCATATCTCTATCTCTCTCTCCCTCTCTTTACTGGAGCATCCTTATCCTTACAGAAACTAGGACCATTGATTCTGGAACTCAAGGAAAACTAGGAGAGTAGCTTTCTCTTGGTTTCCACAGCGGCCTCCTCCTCCTCCCCCTCCTCTTCCCCTTCTAGAAATCAATCTATTTATTTCTGGAAGCCTACTCCTCCTCCTCTGCTTCTGCCGGCAATTAATTGATTGATTGCCTGTGGCCTCCTCCTCCTCCTCCTGTGCCACTGCCAGCAATTGATCAATCAATTGGAGGGGGAGGCCACCTCCTCCTCCTCTGCCACTGCCAGAAATTGATGGACCAATTGCAGATGGCAGCCTTGGATGGAAGGATGTGATTGGCTGGGGATGAGATTCACTGGATGATATGAACATGTAAGGTAAACTTTTTGAACAGGCACATTGGCCCATCCAGCAATGGCACACGTAGTGTATTGTGTAAGAGATTCAAGAGCGCTCAATGCAAATACTCTAGTAATAGAGTATTGCAAGAACCGTGCCTTCCAATCTAGAGTCTTCATATATCGAGAGTTTGTACAAAGCTTGACTTTCTTGTTGACAACGATTGTTCTCCTTCATCTATCTTTTCCTTTCTATTTTTATATTCATCGCTCATGACTATTCAATAGTCCACCATTGCCTGTCACCCCTACACAACCGAATACCCCAATTCTCAAACAATACAAAGCTGGCCAGATGACCCTTAACACCATCGGTACAAAGAGCTGGTTTGATCTCAAGTCATTTCTGACTAACCTTCTTCACTGAACAGACTTCAACTCAAATCCCGATTCATCCCATCACATCAAATTGGTCATCACCACCGTCCTCTTCTTACACTTCAGTATGCCTGTTCCATTTCTGTTTCTTCCCCATTGAATCTAAGTGAATCTCTTGTCAAGTCACTACCTCAGTCTCCTAGTCTTCTCAAATGTCCCATCTCTTGATTCAATAAGGTTCCTAGGTTTCAAGCCTTCAACGCCCACTTTGGTTGTTTTTCATTTTCATTCAGTTCTTTCCTCTCTTCACTTCTTCATGCTCACTCTTGCACTCACTCGTGCTTGAATACATTGAATGAAATGAAAAACTCCAGCGGTCCTGGTTTTCAACTCATATTGTTTTCATATTGGTTATAGTATCACTCACCAATGTTGAGGTCATGGGTTCAAATCCTGTAGTGTGCAACACAATTTTTCATTGTAAAAAAATCAACTGCCCTCCAAATGTTATAAAATGAATTGAAACCATTCTTGATTCCCACCCCAAGCAAAGTAATTGCATGGGAGGGAGCAAGATGGAACGAGATGAATTTACAAACATACAGAGATGTGGAAAAAATTGGGCTTTCAAGCCTCAAAATCTCATACAATGAGTTGAATCCCTTCTTGATCCTCACCCCAATTGAAGTTATTGCATGAGAGGTAACAAGATGGTAGGAGGGATTGCAACCATAAACATTTTATACAATGGATTTAATCCCTTCTTGATCCTCACCCCAATTTTAGTATGGCAAATCCAGTGAGTTTGTTTTGGTGGTCAACTCCCGCTGGTCATGTGACAAGCAGTGGTTGATTGCCAGACCAAATGGGTTCATGGGAAAATAGCCAAGGGGTACCAATCTTGTTGGGTCATCAACCTTGCATGGTTTCTGATCAACTCAGGGCAACAAGAATATGTTTTGCTTATGTTGTGATCCTCATGACCGTTATGACCAGTAGGATGGCCTCACATCAATGCCAAACCCTTGGCGGCTTCAGTTGAAAGCCTCCATGGCCAAGTTGATGGTAGACACCCACCAGTTGACCACCTGAAAAGTGGTGGTTGACTAACTGCCACGTGTCTTTGAGCACCTGCTAAGCATTGTTTTAAAAAAAATCAACTGAGTTGTGGACCCAACCAAACTCAGTGGAAACACCATATGTGTATGGGAGGAAATGATTTTGGAAACATACAGAGACAGGGAAAGAATAGGGATTGTCAGAATTGGCTAAGGGGTCACTGTTGGATAGTTCTTGAATTGCTTCCTCATCTTTTTGAATGAAAGAGCCAGCCTACCTTTGTTTTATTCTTTAGTTCATTGGCCATCAGAAGATAACCATCAAAATTAGAGTATGGAGGTTGGAAAACTTGTGTTTCATTGTTGGATCCAAAGCAAGCATCATAGTTGGAGGGAATTTTGAGCCAGTTTACCGGGATGATTTGATAAAGCTGATCTGAGCCTTTGAAAGCTGATGGGGGGGATTGTTGGATTTTGAGTTCCTGGGGGATGTTTTCTTTGGTTGAGTGGACTCTTGGGGGGATGTTTCCTTTGGGGTCATTTAAAAAGTGTAAGAGAAATGAAGGGATGAAGCAATAAATTGATGAAGCAATGTGATGAAAGCAGGGATGAAGAGATAAAGCAATGAAGTGATGAAGCAATGAAGGGATGAAGTGATGAAGAAATGAAGCAATGAGGGTTAGGATGTGATGAAAGGGGATATGAAGCAATGAAGCAAAAAGAGGATGGATGTGATGAGAGCGATAAAGTGATGAGAGTGATGAAGAAAGGTGAGATTTATGAAGTGATGAGGGTATGAGAGTGATGAAGCCAAGAGGATAGAAAGAGATGAGAGTGATGAAGTTATTAGAGCAATGAAAATCAAATTTTTCCCATGAGGTTGGAGGTATAATTTATCAGATGAGGTTATAGGTTGAAACCAGGGGTGATGATGTGGAATGATGCATTTAGGAGATGGTGAAAGCCTTTATATACTTTAATTGAAAAAATCCACTTATTTCATGTTAAACTTTACACGTCTGATCTGATATATATGGGTTTTTTTAATTTTTAATGGTGGGTTTGAAATGGAGGATTTGGGTTGAAACCAACATTAAGCAATTGAGGGTTTTCTTCACTTTGATACGCCCTATTATTGGCTTATGAGGTCCACCCACCAAAAACTTCCATGCCATCATTGATTTGGTTTTATTGAATCATCCAGATTCCAAGTTAAAAAAATTCAGTTTATTTTCAACTAAAGTTATTCTTTCTTTGTGAAGCTTCCATGACCTTGGGTTCATGACAAACTCTCAATCAATTACTAGATGTTTTTCCTTTACCTGCCTCATCTATGAAATTCTCAACCATCTTCCAATCTGATTTTTTTTCTGGGTCCTCTATTTCATGCTTCTAACCTTGTTCCAAACATTCCCTGATTTTTGGGTCTGAATTTTTGGAGAAAATCTATTGATGACTGGTACCAGGAGCCAATTTAGAGATTAGATCTTGATCTAAAAAAAACTCCCAGATTTTTTTCCCCCTCAATTCCTTCAAATTTTATCATTTAAACTGACATTCTTATCTTTCTGGTAATATTGGTTTGCATTTATCCAAGTTTTCAATATCAGCTTCCTGATAAATCAGGATTACATGCTCATTTTAAAGTTGAATCTTAAAATTAAAATGAAATAGATAAGGAATATTATGAAGAACTTTTTAATTCATATGCAACCACAAGATATTCACCCTGCAAGTAATGGGCAGGCCTACTTGCAGGTCAAGCATCAGTGATTGAAAATGAATCATTTTTTTTGAAGTAATTTGAAGTTTTTGGCTTCAAACTTAAAATCAATTCCTGGATGGTTTAAGAGAGTTCCTACACCACATTCATTCCATGCATGAATTGAGTTGAAATTTTTATAATGACAAGCAGAATTTTAAATTTAATACATTAAAAATCCAGGCACCCAAATGTGATTTATACAAAATATGTATCACCTCTGATATTGAACATGGAGCCAGGAGCTTGGAATCTATTAGGCCAAAAAATCATTAATTTGTAGCCCTAGACTGCTGTTCTGACCTTATTTCTTATTTTATTTTGGGTAATGTTAAATTCACAGCTCCAGCCATGTGGTAGCCATGACGGAGGGCCCAACACAACCTGTGGGAGTTGTGTAGGGCCCCTCAACCTGTGGGGCCCATAATCCACTCCATATAACTTATAATTGATTACTTATTAATTATTATCATTTATTATAAAATAAAGAAAAGAAATAGAATAAATAGAAGAAATAGAAGAAATAAAAGAAATAAAAGAATTAAAAAATAAATAAAAGAAAAGAAATAAAAGAAATAAAAGAAATAAAAGAAATAAAAGAAATAAAAGAAATAAAAGAAATAAAAAAATAAAAGAAATAAAAGAAATAAAAGAAATAAAAGAAATATAAGAAATATAAGAAATAAAAGAAATAAAAGAAATAAAAGAAATAAAAAAAATAAAAAAAATAAAACAAATAAAACAAATAAAACAAATAAAACAAATAAAAGAAATAAAAGAAATAAAAGAAATGAAACAAATAAAACAAATAAAACAAATAAAACGAATAAAACAAACAAAAGAAATAAAAGAAATAAAAGAAATAAAACAAATAAAACAAATAAAACAAATAAAACAAATAAAAGAATTAAAAGAAATAAAAGAAATAAAAGAAATAAAAGAAATAAAAGAAATAAAAGAAATAAAATAAATAAAATAAATAAAAGAAATAAAAGAAATAAAAGAAATGAAAGTAATAAGAGAAATAAAAGAAATAAAAGAAATAAAAGAAATAAAAGAAATAAAAGAAATAAAAGAAATAAAAGAAATAAAAGAAATAAAAGAAATAAAAGAAATAAAAGAAATAAAAGAAATAAAAGAAATAAAAGAAATAAAAGAAATAAAAGAGATAAAAGAAATAAAAGAAATAAAAGAAATAAAAGAAATAAAAGAAATAAAAGAAATAAAAGAAATAAAAGAAATAAAGGAAATAAAAGAAATAAAAGAAATAAAAGAAATTGTTGAGTTTCTGGAGTTAACTAAGAGAGCACGAAAGAAGTTATAATTTCAAGAGGGCTGGAAAGAGGATAATTAGCAAGAGGAATCACAAAAGAGTAGAAAGAGATGGAAAGAAAATGGAAAGGGACAAACATCAAGACGCCGCAGAGCAGAGTAGGGATAGGTTGAGTGGAGACGCTGAAGATAGACAGTGATTTGATAATAGAAAAGAGATTCTTTGTGTGATAAAGAAAGAAATCAGAATTAAAGGAGCAACAAATGGACAGGCTTTGAGATTAGGTTGAGGTCTTACCAGACAGAGCAGGATGGAAAAGAGTTTGAGGATGAGAGGTTGAAGTTGCAGGGTTGAGTGTGTTGCAGAGTGGGCATGAAGAGAGACATAAGACGGAATTGAGGAGAAAGAAAAGGGGAAGATTCAGAAAGAAAGGAATGAAGGAGAGGATGCCGGACAAGAAGGACAAGTTGAGTGAAGCCTTGTTTTTATGGTAAGAAAAGAATCAATAGATATTTTGATGATGAAAGGAGAATTGCAAAAAAAAAAATTGCCGGCGCAACATAGGATTTGGGAAGGGAGTAGGGGGCGCGAGGTTTGAACATGTGACACTCAAGAGACAGAGATAGAACAAGAAGAAATGAAGAAAAAGACAGAGCGGAGCGCGGTGATTCTAACCAGGAGGAGAGTTTGGGTGTTCAGCTGATTCAACACTCCCGTGGCTGGTATGACTGAAGAAGCAATTGATTGAGATAGATTGATGAGATTTAGCAGGTTGGATAGAGATGGGTTAGGTAGAGCCTTTGTGAGACCATCTGCCTTCATTTCATTAGAAGAGATTACTTTAACGGTAAGTTTACCTTGGGACAGTTCCTCTCTGAGGTCCTTAGTTTTGATGTCAATGTGATGAGTTTTGGAGTTGCAGCCAAATTTCTTGAGTTTGTCATCTAAGCCCTTGTTATCTATATAGTGGAGACTAGGTTTGAGTTCCTTTTTCCATAGTTCAGCAACTAGGTCTTTCATCCAAATAGCCTTGAAGAAGGAGTCCACCAGAGGGTTTAGTTTGGCTTTGGTCATAGAATGAGTGATTTTCCTTTGTCTGTAGCTACTCCAGGAGATCAGAGATCCAAAGAGAAGAGATGGATGACCCAACTGGGAGCATCTAGTTTCAACATCATCACTCCAGGTGGCATTGCTGTAGCATTTGATTTGAGTCTTGGGAGAATGGATTTGAAGAGTGAGTTTGAGGTTCTTGAAGGCCTTTAGATACTTCCAACAATGTTTTACTTCCCTCCAGTGACACATTCCAGGTTTTTTGCAAAATTGGGCAAGGATAGAAACGGCAAAGCTAAGGTGGGGTCAGGTGAGGCAGGCAATGTAATTCATGAGAAAAATGGCCAATTGATATTTGATGTTTAAGGATTTGAATTCTTCATGTTCTTTGTCTGAGGTAGGAGTTAGGCCGGCATTGACAGTAAGAGGAGTGGAGGAGGGTTTTCAATTTCTCATTTTGGGTTCTTCAAGACCATGATTGATATGTTTGGGTTGAGAGAGAAGGATTTTGTTGCTGATTTGTTTGTACTTCATACCTAAGATAGTAGTGGGTTCATGGTGACTGGAATTTGGAAAATAATTGAGAAAAGCGTGTAAGAAGTCATCTCCCAAGCCTACAAGTATCAGGTTGTCAACGTGGAAGAATAGAACAGATTGTTTATGGGGGTGTATGTAGAGACATGGATCTGAAATTGACTTGTGAAAGCCTTGCTCTTGAATCTAGGAGGTTAGAGTGTGGAACCAATTCGCCGGCAATTGCTTGAGTCCGTAGAGCGATTTATTGAGGATTAGATATTTTGACTTTCTCTTGCTTCCCTTGGGCGTTTTAATGATGACCTTTTTGGATAAAGGAGCGTGGAGGAAGGCGCTTTTGAGGTCAAATTGTTTCATGGGAAGGGAGTGATCCACACCAAAGAGGAGGGCCATTCTGAGAGACACGGCTTTTCCCGTGGGAGAGAATGTGTCAAGATAGTGAAGACCATATATTTGGTCAAAGCCTTGAACGCACAGCTGACTTTTGTAGACCAGGGGATCTCTGTGACAGTTGTTGTTTAGACGGTAGACCCAGATGGTATTGAGAGGTTTTATGGGTTCTGGTCCGTTGTAATTGTCCCATACCGCAAGATTTTCTATGCCGTTCAGTTCGACGTCCATAGAGGCTTCCCACTTGTAAGAGTCAAAGCATTTTTTTGCTTGTTCAAAGGTTCTGGGAACAAAATAGTGATGATAGCTGTATCAAAGCAGAGGGTTGAGGGAAGAACGATCCCGTAGTTGGTATCTGGGATCTAACTGGGTTGTCAGATCATTCGAAGAGTTGGATGAGTCATCAGAGGAGAGATCCTCAGGCTGAGGAGTATCAAGGGACGGAGAGGAAGAAGAGGGAGACTGGGTTTCATTAGAAGTGGGAGGAATAGAAGTAGAATAAGAAGAAACAGAAGGAAAAGGGAAATCATTGTCCAACTTGATTAAGAGTTGGTTGTTGGGATTGGAAGAAGAGGAGGAAGAAGGAGGAGAAAAGGGAGTGGAGTCTTTGATAATTTTTACATTCTTAGAGGAAATGATGGCGTTACCAGGATTAATAATTTGGTAGGAAAGAAATTTGGGATTTTAACCCACAAGAGTGCCTGAAAGGCCTTGGTCCTTGAATTTTTCACCGCAAGGGATTTTGTTGTCCAAATAGACAACCTTTGAGCCGATGGGGTGAAAATAGCTGTATGGAAGTGATTTATTAGTAAAAATTTGATAGGGCGACTGAGAATTCGGGTCTTTGGGAATTTGGTTGAGAGTAAGACAAGCAGTTTTGGAGATTTTGGCCCACAGGTTGAGAGGAAGCTTGGAACCTCAAAGAATTGTTTGAATCGATTCCGTGAGAGTCCTATTGGTTCTTTCAATTGTTCCATTGTGTTTGTGATGGTAGGTTTCCGTGACAAGATGGCAAATAGAATTAGAGTAAAGGAAATTGTTGAAATCAGAGGAACAGAATTCTCCGCTTCCATTGGTGAAGATGGTGGCAGGAAAACAGTTCCGTTTTTGAAGTTTGTGATTGAGGATAGTTTTTAACTGAGAGCTCGCATCAGATTTGTGTTGGAGGGGAATGGCTGAGATTTAACCCAAGTGATTGTCTACAATGGACATTATATAGTTCATGTGGTTCCTGGAGCTGGGAGTGATGGGGCTGATGAGATCAATATGAAGTTATTTGAAGGGTTTAGATGCTAGAGATTGACTGTTTTTGAAGGGGGATTTCAAAATTTTGGAAAGCACGCAATCAACACATTTGAACTTAGAGAGAGAGTTGGAAGAAAGATTGGGGAAGAGATTCTTAAGGCGGTAGGGACTAGCGTGGCCAAGAGACTTCTGTATGTATTTGAGGTTCTCAGTTGTGAATTCCTTACGAGAGAGATGGCAGAGTTTTTGATTTGCTCCTACAAGAGAGTGGAGATGTAAGACAAAGAGATTGCCTTGGATGAAGCCTTAGAAAACCAGTTTTGACTTGGACAAAAGCTGGAATTGGGACACGTTTGAGACGAGCAAGCATGCTTTAGATGAGATCAGTTTGCCAGGACTTATGAGTTTTATAAAGAGATAGGTAACGTAGAAAAAATTGGAAAGATTAACCAAGGAGTTTTTCCAGATGAGTTGAACAATTCCTTTTCCTTTAATTGCAAGTTTGGAGCCTTCTTTGCCAGTGTTAATGAAGTCGCCTTCTGAGCAGTAGTCAAGATCAAAAAAAAGTGGGTGGAGTTGAACATATGACAGGATGCGCCAGAGTTGAGTATGATACAGTTGGCTGGATTAATTTCTTCTATCCAAGTCATAAGTAGGGCATGGTAATGGGCAACTTCCTTTCCTTTGTAGTTTGAATTTATTTGAGCTCTACAGTTGGCTTGAGCTTCTTTCCACCAGTCCGGAGCAAGATTCTTGTGTTTGCGCCAGCATTTATCCTCTGAGTGATCAGGGGATAGTGGATTATGGAAGCCTATCTTGCATTGTAGTTCTCAAGGGACAGGTTTCTTGGAATTTCAAGGAGCAACAAGGGCAGTATCGTTCAATTTGATTTCTTTGTATTTGTATTTGGATCCATTGTCCAATTGAAATAGATGGTTGAGGACAAGATCTACGGAGATTCCTTTGTCAGAATGCATTATTTGCTGTCGGAGAGATTGTAAAGATGAAGGGAATTTAAAAAGGATGAGATAGGAGAGTATGTTGTCAGGAAGTTTGATTCCAACGTCTATCATTTTCTTCATGGAAATCTTGGTGTCTGCAATGAAGGTGTTAATTGCATCTGGTTTGAACTGTTGGTAAAGAAACTCATTGAAGATTCAAGCTTGATTGGCCTTTTGAGAATATGAAAATTGTTCCTTGATGTTCAGCCATAGAAGCTTAGCAGAGGACATGTTTGAAGGATTGACCACATTATTGTGAGTAAGGGAATCAATTCTAGAGAGCAGGATGACGCGGACTTTCATTTTGTCTTTTGGGCTAAGACCCTAAGTATTGTTCTCCAAGGCTTCCTTGACACCTTTGAGTTCCAGTAGCATTGACATCTTATCCTTCCAGATGGATTAATTCTTGTCCGTAAGTATTGGAAAGGCTTTGAGAGCTGCCTTGAGGATGATTTGGAGCAATCCATTGGTGCTTGATCCCTCCATTGGTCTAATGTGGTTAGTGGGGATTGCTTTTGGCTTTTAACCGTGTTGAGTTTCTGGGGTTAACTAAGAGAGCACAAAAGAAGTTATAATTTCAAGAGGGCTGGAAAGAGGATAATTAGCAAGAGGAATCACAAAAGAGTTGAAAGAGATGGAAAGAAAATGGAAAGAGACAAACATCAAGACGCCACAGAGCAGAGTAGGGATAGGTTGAGTGGAGAAGCTGAAGATAGACAGTGATTTGGTAATAGAAAAGAGATTCTTTGTGTGATAAAGAAAGAAATCAGAATTAAAGGCGCAAAAAATGGACAGGCGTTGAGATTGGGTGGAGGTCTTACCAGACAGAGCAGGATGGAAAAGAGTTTGAGGATGAGAGGTTGAAGTTGCAGGGTTGAGTGTGTTTCAGAGTGGGCATGAAGAGAGACATAAGACGGAATTGAGGAGAAAGAAAAGGGAAGATTCAGAAAGAAAGGAATGAAGGAGAGGAGGCCGGACGAGAAGGACAAGTCGAGTGAAGCCTTGTTTTTATGGTAAGAAAAGAATCAATAGATATTTTGATGATGAAAGGAGAATTGCAAAAAAAAAAATTGCCGGCGCAACATAGGATTTGGGAAGGGAGTAGGGGGCGCGAGGTTTGAACATGTGAAACTCAAGAGACAGAGATAGAACAAGAAGAAATAAAGAAAAAGAGAGAGCGGAGCGCGGTGATTCTAACCAGGAGGAGAGTTTGGTTGTTCAGCTGATTCAACAGAAATAAAACAAATAAAAGAAATAAAAGAAATAAAAGAAATAAAAGAAATAAAAGAAATAAAAAAAAATAAAAGATATAAAAGATATAAAAGATATAAAAGATATAAAAGATATAAAAGATATAAAAGATATAAAAGATATAAAAGATATAAAAGATATAAAAGATATAAAAGATATAAAAGATATAAAAGATATAAAAGATATAAAAGATATAAAAGATATAAAAGATATAAAAGATATAAAATAAATAAAAATTTGTTAAGCGTGCCACACAATTCAAATGGGACGTGTAGCTTGCCACACGGCCAATTTGAGCCGTGAAGTATGCCACACGGCTTACATGAGCGGTGTTGGGTGCCACAGGGCTCATTGAACCGTGTACAGAGGCGTGTAAATGGCTCAATGAGCCGTGAATTTAACATTGCCCTTTTATTTTTTATTTTTTATTTTTTATTTTTTATTTTTTATTTTTTATTTTTTATTTTTTATTTTTTATTTTTTATTTTTTATTTTTTATTTTTTATTTTTTATTTTTTATTTTTTATTTTTTATTTTTTATTTTTTATTTTTTATTTTTTATTTTTTATTTTTTATTTTTTATTTTTTATTTTTTATTTTTTATTTTTTATTTTTTATTTTTTATTTTTTATTTTTTATTTTTTATTTTTTATTTTTTATTGTTTATTTTTTATTTTTTATTTTTTATTTTTTATTTTTTATTTTTTATTTTTTATTTTTTATTTTTTATTTTTTATTTTTTATTTTTTATTTTTTATTTTTTATTTTTTATTTTTTATTTTTTATTTTTTATTTTTTATTTTTTATTTTTTATTTTTTATTTTTTATTTTTTAATTTTTATTATTTTGTTTTTTGTTTTTTATTTTTTATTTTTTATTTTTTATTTTTTATTTTTTATTTTTTATTTTTTATTTTTTATTTTTTATTTTTTATTTTTTATTTTTTATTTTTTATTTTTTATTTTTTATTTTTTATTTTTTATTTTTTATTTTTTATTTTTTATTTTTTATTTTTTATTTTTTATTTTTTTATTTTTTATTTTTTATTTTTTATTTTTTCATTTTAATTTTAAATTTTTAATTTTTAATTTTTAATTATTAATTTTTAATTTTTTATCTTACTGATTTTTTATTTTTTATTTTTTATTTTTTACTTTTTACTTTTTATTTTTTATTTTTTATTTTTTATTTTTGATATTTTATATTTTATTTTATTTCATTTTTTTATTTTTTATTTTATATTTTATATTTCTATTTTTAAATTTTTAAATTTTTATTTATTTTTTATATTTTTTTTTTTTAATCTTGAATTTTTAATTTTTAATTTTTTTTTAAAAAAAAGCCTATTTTGAGCATCTGAAAACCTCATTGAATTGAATCAATGGGAGACATTCCACCCAAACTTAAGCTTTTTTCACTCCAGAAGCCTTTATTCATAGAAAAATTCATCAAAAACTCCAGGATTGATTGATTAAAATAAGGGCGATGTTAAATTCAAGACTCCAACCATGTGGTAGTTGTGTAAGGCCGTAAACGGCTCAAATGAGCCGTGGGGGCCCATAGACAACCACAAAGGGCTGTTTAAAACACACCCAACCCCCAGGGGTCATGTAGAAGCTGTTTAACCCCCGTACATGGCTCAAAATGGCCATGTTTGGGGGTGCACAACCCCCCAAAAGCCGTGCCAGAATTTTAAGCACCCCCTGGACCACACTTGGGTTCTGTCAACCCAAATTTGGGATTAACACATACTTTTTGGGACTGTTGTTCCACACCTAGAAATCCCAAAGAGACATTAATGGGAAACCCAAGTGAAATTAAAGTGAATAATCATAAATCATTTAAAAATCTGCATAAATTCTGTCTTGTCAGCTTGCTACTATGTACAGAGCAAACTGTCAATAGCAACACATTATGACACCAGTATGGCACTTTTTGGCCATATTAATATTTCACACGGGTTGTCACGTATAGGGTTTAAACCTAAAATTCACTCAAAATTGAGGTTTTGTGTATATTTTAGGATTTACACGCGGAAATGTGTTATGTCACAATTCCCCCACGCAGCCCCGCATCATTAAATATCCCTACGTACTCGTAGTAGCAGATTGACGCGTACTATAGACCCGCGCGCAGCTGGTTCTGCCGCGAACTGTGCGGATCCTACCCCCCGCCCATCTGTACTAACTGATCCCCGCATCTGGATCTGTTGTGACTAATCTGACAACCAGGCACCGCTCAGAAGAGCTACAACCTAGTAAGACTTGCCTAGTATATGTAACAAACTGACATATGCATTACTAATGATCTAAAAAGATCAAAACTTAAATAAAATTAATGAAAATTAAGTTTAAAACATTTTTTAATAATAGATCAAAGATCAAGGATCACCAGGTAAATCACTGACCCTGATCTTTGAAGACCACAAACCACTACAAGGAGTGTTCATAAAAATTATTAAAAATTATCTACATGATCAACAGATAATGATTAATCAGGAAACATTCACATCTTCCCGCTTCAAAGCAATATCAATAGTAAAAATGAAGGATGAGTACAGAATGATCAAATTTAAGCCATAACAGATTAACAGATCCTGTGGCTAAGATAGTACAGAAATCCAGCAGATCAAAGGATAGCTGGTTGACAGCACCAAGTGGACGTGCTCATTGTATCCTGAATGGCTTTCCAGCCTCATCCCACGAGCAGAACCCTCTCTACGTGCCCTGAGAATTTCAAAATCACCCCAAAAAGGTATTTATACAGACCTCTTTGGATCCAATCAGTTAATCAGTTTTTACCAGGAATTATTTATTATCAATCAGACACCCTGTCATTTTTGATCAAGTGCTTATATGAAGATAAGCAAGTGATTTATGACTTAGTCTGTAGTAGTATTATTTATCCTTATTAACCAATCAACAATGGAAGTTTAGTGGAGCAATCTACAGCATCTTCTCTGAAACCCTTCCAATTACTTCAGGATTCTCGTGGTATAGTGCTCAGAGTGAGTGTTACCCCTCCTGTCTTGGCCATTTGTGCTGTTACGCCTGGCCATTAGTGGAATAATTCCTTTCTAAGGCACCCATCTTTATTCCAAGGTTCTTAAACTGCCTAAGGAGGCCCCTTGAAGAGAAGTTGCTATTCTGTAAAGATCCCCATTAGTATAATACTATGGCTCCTCTTTTATATTATAACCATTTATTACCAAACCAATTAAACCTTGCAACTGCTCTTATTATATCATTTATTTGAGCTTCTAAGTGTTTATTATTGGAATAACAATAATTATTATCATTCCAGCATTTTTATCACTCTCTGTAGCTAAAGGACTGCAAGGTTCCTGGTATCAGAGAGCTGAAATTTCTCAACTTGAAAGTGAGAAAACTTTGTTTGATAAATTGAAAGTTTGATTGAATACTGAAGTATACCATTGCATTTTTTTGCATGGGAACAGTGGCAAGCCCTCCTTCTTCTGACATGGCTGCGTGGAAGTTCTACATCCATAGTGCCATCAACAAATCTTTGGAAAAAGAAAAAAAGGATTTGGGTAATGAAACATTGGAAGCCGCAATTGCATCCTCATCAAGGGGGAAAATTGAGCAACAAAATGATTCAAAAATCAACATGACCGCTAGTGGTTAGTAACATTTTATGTTAGTGGTCTTTTCCATATTTAATTTGATTGAAACTGATGGGTTCATGTAACTATGAAAATATGACTTAACCAATGAATGTTTACTAGATCCAATTGACCCACCTCCCTTGAGAGCTTTTCCTAATAGGGAAGAGGCACAAAACTATTGTCAAACATGGGCAATGAAGCATGCTTATGCTTTAAAAGTTTTCAACTCAAAGCATGGCCAATATGTGGATTTAGCCTGTGATAGACATGGTTAATATTCAGGAAGTCTTCTTACCAAACAGTCTAGACAAACTCACACAAGTAAGGTTGGGTGAAATTTCTCAATCCATGCAAGTTGCACCAAGGCAGACCCCTTGTGGTGCCTCTCCTAAAAGGAAACCCAGCACAACCATCAACCATCTGAAAATCCATCTGTGAATCCTCAACTGAGGAGAATCTTTGGGGTGGCCTTAGACAATCTATTAGAAGCCATGAATTATGGGCTAAATACTTTTCAACTGAAGAGGAAATTGAGAAAGATTGATGAGCGGGATTATGTTGATGACCAAAAAATCCATCACACTAAGTGGGAGGTCACACTTGCAGAACTAAAGGGAAAAGGTGTTATGGAGGTACTATATGAACAGCTTGAAGAAAAAATTTGGATTCACCGGTAAAAGATCAGGGGAGAGGGTCACATGGAGGCCCTGTACTTAGCACATCCAGAGGAAGTAAAGATTTCACAACAATTCCATAATATTGCTATGTTGGATTGTGCTTCTAAAACAAATAAGTACAAAACCCCACTATTGGATGTTGTAGGAATGGCAGACAGTCACAAAAATTTCACAAAAGGTCTTTTTTTTATAACAAAAGAAAATTTTGAGTTCTAAAGTTGGTCTGCAAATGAATTAAAGGGGTTTGCTTATGATCCAGAGAGAATTCCAAAAGTGTTTGTTATGGGCAGTGGAAAAGCTCTGATTTGTGAAATTGAAACTAGTTTCCCAAAGTCATCAAGACAGTTTTGCACTTGGCACTTGTCTAAAAACATACAAGAAAACTGTAAAGTGTGCTTTGTTAATGAACTTGAAGGATGGAAAAGCTTTATGATTCTGTGGGCAAAGTATGGGCCCTCAAAGACCAAGGAGAGGCGGAGGTCAATGATGGGGAACTCAGAGTAGGTCCAAATTACTGCTTCTTATTCTTCCTAGATTTGGGTTCTGAACTTTTGACTTGTATAATTTTTCCTGAAAGACTATGAGGATGTACTCAAGTATATGGAAAATAACATTTTCCCTATCAAAGAGATGTTTGTAACAGCGTGGAATTGTATAAACCCAGATTTTGGAAACAAAAGAGCTTCTTGGGTTGAAGGGTCCTATGCAACGCTCAAACAATTCCTTGAAAACTCTTTGGGAAACCTGTTGGATGTTTGGAAAAACCTTGACATAACAGTTTTGAATCAAATTAATTCAGTTCATGCATCACTTTATAACTCTTGAATTAAGTTAGGCAAAGTTTTTCTCCCTGAACTGTTACAATTGGGTTACAAATTGTCTTAAGAGGAAATCCATCTTGTTATGGAACAATTTGAGAATTTCAAGTTCATGCATCACTTTATAACTCTTGAATTAAGTTAGGCAAAGTTCTTCTCCCTGAACTGTTACCATTGGGTTACAAATTTTCTTTAGAGGAAATCCATCTTGTTAGGGAACAATTTGAGAATTTCAAACGTGATCATGATGGAAAAGTCTGCACCAAGTCATATTTCAAGACTTTGGTTTTGCCCTATTCCCACCAAATAGGTGACCATCTAGCATTCAGAGAATCCATGCTACCTGAAGATGTTCATCCTCAGTGGAGTTTGGACTATGACCCTTGAAGTTCTAGTTCTCAAAGTTGGCTTGAGTTGGATTGTTCAAATCACTCTGTGATTAATGCTTTTTGATTAATGAATCCTAGTTCACTAATGGTTGATCCTTTTGAATTTTTCTAGTGCAATGTCAATGAAATGCTAAGCATTACCCAGTTACGTGAAAAAATCAATCCAATGATATTGGAATCTCCAAATCATGAGCAAAGCGGACTATTGAAGTATATCATTCAGAAGATTACAAAATATTGATCCAAGCCAAGACTTGAACCTAAAGCCTTACGATCAAGTAGGGGCAGGCCAAAATTGACAGATATGTGGCAAGAACAATCTTGGTTTGAGCTTGTTGAAAAACAATTCAAGGGGGAAAAAAGAACTAGAAGGGCTCCAAAGAAGAAAAGAAAAAAGATTGTAAGTCTTTTCTTTTGAGATATTTTCAATTTTTTGGTTTAATAGACTTAGTTACTAACTAATGATTAATCATTAGTCAAATTTGGCAGAATCTGAATCTGAATTTCATGGTTCACAGGAAGAGACTGCAATTGAATTTGGATCACTTAATTTGGAATCAGAATCCTCTTCAGAGGAAGAGAACATGCAGCAAAGCTCAACCAGAAGCTCATCTTTGGTGAGTTTTCATTTCATTGACCCAATTAAAGAAATGAATTCTAAGTTAGTTTTAATGATAGGAACCAAACGTGAAATACCTCAATCAAATAACCAAAAAATTCCATAAGTTCTTGGGTGAGTTTTTGGATCCAATTGGAGATGGGAATTGCAGATTTAGAGTCATTGCTAAATATCTTGGTTATGAAGAACATGGTCAGTTTAAAGTTAGGAATGAAATGATTGAAACATTAGAGAAACATAAAGCATGCTACATTAAGATGCTTGGTGGTTCAAAGGAGGTTGAAAAGATTAAAAAAAGACTTGATGTTGAAGACATCAATGGAAAGATTCCCTCATCAAAATGGCAGGATGAATTGGACATGGGTCAAATCATTGCAGACACATATTCCAAACCTGTATGTTTCATTTCATTGGAGTCATGTGATAATTATACTCCAATGAAAAATGGTTTTACTGATCAATCAGATCCAATTTACATTTCCTTTGTAAACAATAACCATTGGGTTCTATTAATACTTGATGGAGAAATGATATCAATCCCTTCCATTGTAGCAAAACCATGTTCCTTGATTTATAAAAAATCCTCTGGTTGGTTTGATCATCTCAAAGATCAACCAACAATTTATCCTAGATTGTAATAGACTTTGACTTAATTTCATCATTGGATTTCATATAAATTGTAATTCTAATGAAGCTAATGAGTTCTATTAATATAAAGGGTAATCACATTTTGAAAATCATTATGTTGAGTGTTTTGAGTTAACATCATTATATTGAGTGTTTTGAATGAGAGTTTAATGATAAGTAATTTCAACTTGTGTTGTGCTGATTCCATCAAAAGCTTAACTTATTATAAGCTTGGGATTGGTTCAGCTTAACACAAGTTGAACTTGTTTTTTTTTGGGCACTTTCACTTTAGGGCTTGTCAAAAGAATTCTTTAATTTTTGGGCCCTTTTACTTTAGGGCTAGTCAAGTTGAAATGACTTAAGGCTTGTCAAGGTAGTTGTATTTTTTGTTGGTGTTTTTACTTTAGGGCTTGTCAAGTTACTTGTCTTTTTTTTGTGTTTTTACTTTAGGGCTAGTCCAGTTAATTGTGTTTTTTGGGTCTTTTTACTTTAGGGCTAGTCCATTTAACAGTACCAGTTTTTTTATTTTGATTTATTTATTTCTTTTTTTGTTTTTTTAACCAAAAAATGAACATTCCTTGATGTTTTGGTTGATCTCTGTTTTTTTGGAAGGTTCATTTAGTTTATGGGTTGTGTTAGTACCCTTTCATCCCTTTTCCTTTTTTTTTTTTGCTCACCGGGGTGCAGTGCCATGTGGAATGCCACATGACAACATTTGAGCCATGTACAACTCCACACGGCTATAATGTAGTCGTGTGGAATTCCACACAGCGGTGGACAGGGTTGGGTGGGCCGTGCAGGGCTGTACACGGCTCAAAGTGGACCATGTGCCGTGCCACACGGCCCATTTCAAACCATGTGCAAGGCTCAATGAGCCGTGAATTCAACATTACCCTTAAAATAAATCAATCAAGTCAGAGTGGGTCATGACTGTACCTTCAGAATTGATGTTTTCATCATATTTTTTTTTGTTTTTGAAAATCTTTCACAATTATAAGGAGCCATCATTGGTAAGGAAATCCTTTACCACTGATGTCTATTATGCTAAATTTCAGTTATATTAAATAATTTCTTCCCAAATTAATTAATCCACTCTGTTTCCCCTGAATGAATTTTCAATATAAATCATATCCAAAACAGGCTCCTTGTTTTGAGATTTTGGAGGGAGTCCCAGGATCCCACTTTAATCTTTCAATGGAAATCCCCCTCCCCCCTTAAAAAAAAGAAAGTACTCAGAGTATCAGAGTGATCTGGCACATCTTTAATTGGTCCTGATTTTATTTTTATTTTCTTATCTTTTTTCTTGGAAAGTATTCTGATCCAATAAAACAATCATTTAATTTGATTTTGAATTTTTCAATATCTTAAGGAGCAATATCTGTTTATAAACAAAAATGTTATTATTCTTTTTTATCCACTCTAGATTCACTCTAGTAGATAATAGGGAAAAAACAAATTCAATCTCCTGAAACAATTTTTTTTTCTTTTTTTATTTTTGAAGAAAAAAGTTAAACTGTCAATTGATAATTATGACATTGATTATATTTTTTAACCAAAAAAAACAAAAGAAAAAAGAAAAAGAAAGAAATAGATAACAAAGAATGGCAAAGGAATCAATAAAGTAATGGATTATCTTTTAGCCTGAAGCTTCATTTTTGTTCTTCTAGAAGTAAAGGAACTTGGTATCTCTAACCCCAAGGATTAGATAAAATGATGATGGGAGGATTAATAATCTCAATCCAAGATGATCCATCAAGAATAAGGAGATCTCAAAAATGCATGGATGGGGATTGATTTGAGTGGAGATGATTGAGGCCACAGGGGGGAAACAAGATTGATGAAAGTGGTTTCTGAGATTGCATTGAGGCACAAATTCTGGTTTTTTCCAAAGTCCTTGGCTGGAAGGACCTGGTCATACATGAGCTTGAACCATTTCCTAGAGATCCTAAAATTGGGGTTTCCCACCTGTAGACTTGATGAGCTTGATCATGTTCCTCCAACCTGAAGAGGTAAAATCACCAAACTTGGCAACAATCCATCCAACTCAGTAATCTTTTTCTTCACAAGATGGTCAACATATATCCTGTCAATGAATAGTGGCCTAGTCAAGCTTTCTTGCCACATTTTGGATTGGTTTAAAAAAATAAATAAAAATGAAAAATGAAAAAACAATCCTTCCAGCTGGGAGAACAGCCAGAGAATAATTGGATCCCTCAATTGGTGATGTTTAAGGTCAAAGTTACCAGGAACATCAAGCAAACTGTGATTTTATGATTATTTAAGGGCCAATGGAGCCGATGGCCTAGAAATGTTGTGGAAACAAGAGAGAGGTACTCCCCAAAGTTATCCTCAATTTTTGAAGTTAATGGTCCTAGCCTCTGTAAGATTTGGGATGCGCACTTAAGTAGAGAGATAGAGACATGAATGACTTCCTCCAAAACCAGAATCTGTGGGGGCCTTGTATGATATGATGCTCACCCTCAACCTGGCGCTGAGGGTAGGGGAATTTTTATCCTCCCCCTCAACTTTAATCTAGGTACAAGCGCAATGACATCCCAAAAACAAATGAGAAGAAAACCCTAGAAACAAAACCCCAGCCTAACCCTAACCCATACCTGTACCGCCCCAATCACTCAAGCCCGCCTGCCAATAAGCACATCCAGTTTTTCTTTCTCATGACACAGCACTCCGCTGCGCCCTACTTGGAGCCCCCTGCGCTTGCCTGTATCCATTCAACGCGCCGTTGTGATTTCCCTGTCCCTGATGGTTGGCCTGCGCTTGCAGGCATCTGCCCTGCTCATATAACCACCACAATTGCCCCACTCTTTCTTTTTCAAACTAACCATCCTGCAAAACTGGTTGGGCTGGCTCCATTCCTAGTTCTGTAACATCCAAGTGGGTTGCAAGCCCACCACATCTGATTAAGCCCAACCCGCACCTGGTGTGCTGAGCCCTGCAGCCCCTACTTCTGAGACCAGAACAGCCACTTGTCACAAATGCCCCTGGCATGCAAGGGGATGAAGGCACAAGCACTACTTCTCACACAACTCAGGATAGAGATAAGGAGATGGATTGCATATGAAGATTAGATTTAGAGTAAGGAAAATAATAAGAAGAAGATTCCAAGAGTAAGGCTCTGAAGGATTTTGATAAGGGAATCCTGTTAAGAGTAACACCGGAGGGATAGGTGAGATGAGTAAGGTAGGCTGGTTTGCTTTCTTGTGCTGAGATGACACCTATTGGATGAGGGACTAACCAATAAGAAGTAGTATACTAATTCCTTGAGGGGAATTATTCCCAGAGAAGAAGAGAGGCAGTATATTTGAGAACTGAGAGGAGGCCTTGAGGATGGATGGCTGTTTCTGGGGCTGAAATTTCCCATGGTATTACATGTTTACCAATTGGGCTTGAGGTAGTGTTTTGACTGATTGGGTAATGGTCCTGTCCAGGATGGTCATGTACTGAACCAGAGTATGGGCTCTCCATCCAGGAGTATTTACTATGGGTTTATAGTATGCACTTCTCATAGCAGATAGAGTTGAAGGAGAGATGAGGATGCACCAAGCAATAGAGAGGTGGATGGAATTCCTGGGAGATTTACTGAGGAATGCAGGGTATACAGGACGATACTTCAGGATTTACAGCATGTGTATCCAGGGGTGGAAGGTAGATTGTGCTGAGGGTTGAGATTGGCTGATGGTTGGGTATGACTCAGGAGACTGAGCCAGATTGTGGTTATGGAAGTACCCCCCCAGAAGAGGAAGGGGTATCTCCTGATACCCCTAAGAAGAGGTGAGAGTAGATTCAGATCTTCACCATGACTGAACTTTCTTTCCCCCCACCATATCCATCATCATCACCACCTGACAGCTGCCCATCACTTTCATCCTACAACAGATCACCCACCCCATCCTTCAACATTGAAGTTACCAGCTGTTATCACCCTGTCAACAAGTATTTCCCCTCATTTCCAGGTGTATTGAAACTTAGAAGATCTGTGTCACCAGCATCACCCCCAATTCAGGGGAATGTGATTACTGTAGAAGATATAAAAGACTTTATTCCGGAGCCCATGAAGTTTGAAGGAAGGTACTAGGACCGGTTATTTGGGTGAAAGGAGAGAGTTCTGCCAACTTTGAGGTAAAAGATGCACCTAAAAACTCAAGTATGTCTCTAGGAGTGGAAAGTGAAGTAGGTCCATCAGATGGTGAGTTTTTCCTGATCTTCTGATTTCTGGAGAGCTTTCTTCTGATAATAATTAATTATTTCTTCTTTTCCCAGTGGAGGAGTTGAAGGAAAATATTAAAAGACAGGAGAAACATAAATTGGAATTGAGGAAGAAGGGCCAGTTGGCCCTGGACAGAACGTAAAAGAAGAAAGCAAAAAGTTTGAATTCAATTGAAATCTGTTAGGGGAAGCCTTATTCATCTTTGATTAGCTTAATTGCGGATTCCAAGGGTGTAGGGAGCCAATCAAACTTTTTTCAAAGCCAAATTAAAGCCCTCAAAGCCAATCAAAAAACTTTTGAAGCGGTGAAAGCAAGTTGAAGCGCTGTCAGAGCAGTCAAAGTTCAACGAGGTCAAATCAAATTGCTCAAATTTTGATGGTCAAATGTCAAACCTATTGAAGTTTGACGTAGCTTGGTCAATGTCAGCAAACATTGTTGAAGGAAAATTGAAGCGGCTGTGGTATGTTTGAAGCATGGTCAAAGTAGCGGCAAAGGAGTCAAAGAGGCGTCAAAGCTTCAAAGAGAAATCAAATTTTGAACTTTGAAGAATGTTTGAATTGCCAAAAAATTACCTGTCAAAGCCACCTCTGGCCCCATTAAAGCCAGAACCGTCAAAGTCAAAGAAAAAGAGGCAATGCAAGGAGAGGATGATGAAAATGAAGATGAAGATGCTCCTCAAGACTAATAGTATTTCATAGATTTTATTTGAGAGCTAAGAACCAGCAGACTAGATTTAAAAGTCAGAATTGCAATAGAAAGGAAATCAAATGAGAGGGGAGAAAGAAAACCAACAGATAATCTGGACACAGAAGATTGAGCATCCAAGGAGAGATAGATTTGAAGCTGGAGACAGATACGAGCTGGTTTGACAGAAACATAAGTTGATGGTTGATCATAGAAGTTGAGATATGGATCATCTCACCAGGAAAGGGATGACAATGAGTAGAGGTTTGGAATAGGTTGTGGTTTTGGATGGTCAGGTGGGCCAGATTGACAAGCGTGCAGTTCGGTAGGCGAGTAGACTTGGAAGACAAGAAAAAGAGTTCTGGAAAAGATGAGAAAAAGAGATTTGGAAGACAAGAAAAGAAAAGATAAGGGAAAAAAAAAGAAAGAAAAGACAAGGAGATTAAGAGAGAAGAAGAGAATTTCCAAAGCAAAGAAGAGACCAAGAAAACAAGTGAAGAGATCTAGAGTCGTCCAAGACCCTCAAGGGTGATCCTCTGGGGATAGGTTTCAGGTAATATAAGTTAAAGAGAGAGTAGCCTTCCTTCAGGTGCTCGGATGAGTGGCATTTGTAACACTCCTCCTGTCTGGTAGGATGGTTGAGTTCTTGAGACTGTGGCGCGGTAAAGCCAAAGATGGATTTCTGGAGAAGACTTAGAGATTTTATCAATGAGGCTTTAGTGAGGGAGTCTGCCACCATGTTCTCTGTAGTAATTAACAAAAAATTGAACTTGAAGCCTTGAAATTCCTCCCATAACCCTTTTGTTTTAATATCAATGTGGCAAGACTTGGAGTGAGAGCCAAATTGCTTAATCTTGTCGTTGAGTCCTTTATTTTTGATATGAAAAATAGTTTTGAGACTGGGAAGGCTGTTGAATTACTGAAAAAGATTTAAGAATTTAAGAACTGAGAGGGCTAAGACAAGTAAAAATATCAGTATAAGGAAATGAGAAAACAAGACAAAAGAAATTTAAGAGAAGGGAAAAGAGAAGATAAAAGAATAAAGAAAACCAACATCCAGCTAAAGGATGACTTGAGACATTCAGCAAGGTTGGGTTATTTCAGGTTTCGAGATTGAAGAAACAGAGCACAGAGATGGATGGCGGTGAAGAACTTTTAGGAAGAGATTTAAATAAAGCGTCAGAATTCTGAGAAAAAGGAAGAAAAGATATTGCCGAGTTCAGATCTTATGAGTCAGGTCTTGCTGAGTTATAGACTTGAGAGGTTGAGTTTGAGTAGATTGAGGTTGAGAGTTATTGGGTAGAGATTGGAAATGAGAAAGAAAGAAATCAAGAATGAAGAAATAAGAAAGGATTAAAGAATAGCGCTCAGAGATTTGTCAAAAGAAGATTGAGGTCAAGGTTTTTGAGTACGTGGAAGATTGGTTGATGTAGAACGTAGAGTTATTTGAGTTTGACGAGATGGCACGAGTTGAGAGAACAACCGTGTGAAAAAGAAGTGGATTCGTGACATAGATCAAGATCGCGCGCGGGTACAAGTGATGTGAGAGTAGAGGCGCGGTTGTGGCATCTAAGAGACAGGAAGAAAAACAGGAAAAAGAACAATAAAAATATCAAGTGAAACAGACAAGTAAAGAGAGGAGAAAAGAATAAAAAGAAAGGAAAAGAATAAAAAGAGAAAAAGGGGGACATTTAGATTTATTCAAAAAAGGCAATACATTTCACTTATAAGATTGACGACCCATTTGACTTCTTAGAAGCAGTCAAGCAATGCGTTGAGCTTGGATTTGGTAGAAGAGTAGGTAATATTTCTTGGTCTTTATGAGTTCCAAACGAGGGGACTACCATAATGGAAAATAATCAATCCAGACTGAGACTTCCTAGAAGAGGGATCATCTCCCCATGTTGCATTGCTGTAACCAGCTATAAATTTCTCGTTTGAATTGAATTGAAGGACAAGTTTCTTGTCCCTTGTTGTTTTGAGATATTTCCACACTTTGCGGGCTTCCCTCCAATGAGACATACCGGGCTTTGAGTTAAATCTAGCTAAACTGGAAACTGCAAAGGCTATAATGGGTTGAGTTAACTGGGCAAGATGTTTAATAAGACCAATGACCGACCCAAAGTTGATGTTCAGTTGAGTGGATTCAGCGTGATCTTCATTGGTAGCCGGCTCTAGATGTAAATTTTGGGTTAGGGGAGAATGGGTGTCCTGGCATTCAGTAAGACCTAGCTCTTCTAATCCTTGATCTGTATGTTTTGGTTGACTCAAGAAGATCTCATCCTCTTTCACTTCCATCAGCATGCCCAGGATTGTGTTAGGTGGGTGGCAAGAGGAGTTCTTGAATCTTGTTAAGAAGCTTGACTCGAAGACTTTGCTCTTCCCAATGTGAATGAGGTAGTCCACATGGAAGTAGACTAATTCCTTCAATTCAGGGTTGTAGTAGAGACAGGGATCACTACTTTATTTGAGATAGCCGTGAGAATTTATCCATTCAGTGAGTGTTTTTACCAATTTTGAGGATATTTTTTTAGTCCATACAGAGATTTTTTAAGCTTGAGATAAGGAGATTTCCTATGAGATCACTCAGGTGTTTTTATGATAACCTCTTCCTCCAGGGGTGCATGGAGAAAGGCTCCTTTCACGTCAAATTGAGTGGAGCTCATTTTTTTTCTTAGTCTGTATAGAAGAGCAACTCTTAAAGAGCCAAGTTTTCCAGTGGGGGCCCATGTCTCATTGTAGTCAATGCCCAGGATTTGATCAAACCCTTGAACACACAATCTTGCTTTGTATTTTACCAGTTCTCCGTGAAAGTTTTGTTTTACTTTGAAGACCCAGGTGGTTTTAAGGATGTTATTAGGTTCTTTGTAGTAATCTTCCCATACCTCTTGAAGCTTGATAGAGCTTAATTCTTCTTCAGTAGCTTTCTCCCATTTGGGACATTTGGGACAATTTTGGGCTGCTTTGTATGATGGTGGTTCATAGTAGTGATGGAATCCATAGCGTTGTGGTTTACAATTCTCATGTTTTGGTTGTTGATGTGGTTCATTTTTAGGTAGTTTGGGAGCAGATATTTGCGTGGATTCTGAAGAAGGAGAAATTTGAGTAGCAGCCTCTAGTGAATTGGGATTGGAATTGGGAGCTTTGGGAGAATTGGGATTGGAGTCCAAGTCCAAGTTGGTATTTGGATTGTTTCAAAAGGTAAATTGTTTGTCAACGGTGAAGAAGTCTGATTCATTGAGATTCTGTGGTTCATGTGAGAATAGATCCACACCGGTCAATTCTAGGAGGGGGAAGTTGTGCAGATGTATCTTGAGAAATTTAATGTGCTTTGTTTCAATGATAGACCCTAATGATTTGAGAATGATATGTGACTGAAAAGAGGGATTGAACCCAACTAGTAATCCTTTGTCCCCCTTTTCATCAAAATTTCTTCCTTTTTGAACACAATTCTTGAGAGATATCAGAGATGAGCCTGCAGGTTTAAGGTAATTAGCTGGAAGTTTCTTATTGAACATGAGTTCCCAGGGGGAAAGGTGATTACCTTCCTGAGGGATTTGGTTGATCATCAAGCAACAACTCCTCGTGATTATGTGCCAGTAAGTATTTGGCAGGCAAGAGGAAAAGAAAGTTGCTTGAGCTGATTCAATTATAGTGCAATTTGCTCTTTCTGCCCGGCCATTATGTTGGGAATAGTAAGGTTTGGGCGTCATTAGCTTGATGTGCTTCAATTTGGCAAAGTCTTTGAGATTTGAGTTAGTAAATTCTGTGCCTTTGTTGGAAAAAATCTCCAAGGGATAGTAGTCAAGTCTCTTAGCTTCCATCTTGAGCATAGCAATTATCACTCTTGGAGTCTTGTCTTTAAAATTGAGAGGGAAGGCGGCTAAGTAGCCGCAGTAATTATCTACTAGAGTCAGGAGATAAAGATGACTGTTCTTTGACTGCCGGGAGATTGGTCCGACAAGTTCAAGGTGAATTTGCTAAAGAGGTTTACTTGAGGGAGTAGAGATAGCTGAGAAAGGAGCTCTAACAATCTTACTCTTTGCGCAGCTGTCGCATTGAAAATGATTCAATTTGTTGTTAGTGAAAAGGCCTTTGAGAATTGGCTTCAGGGTAGAAATTGCAGTGTGACCGTAAATCTTGTGGATGTCTTCCAGAGATAACCCTTGATCCAAAACCAAGTTTGGGGAGTGATTGATATGATTGACTCAGTTTCCATTCCCTATTATCCTAGGCTTCTCTACAACAAATAGATTGTCTCTGATAGAACCTCTGATTATGGTCGGACCCATCCTTGTGACGCGGAATTGATCTCAATTTTGAGTAAGTTTGAACCCTTTGTTTGCTAGTAGTCCCGGGCTGATGAGATTCACAACTATTTCTGGGATATAGGCGCAGTTTTCCAAAGTAATGATTGAATCCTGCCATTCTAGTTTTACTGTCCCCGTGCTGCATAAATTTAGGTTGGCTTCGAGCTTGCCAGTTTTCACCTCTTCCATTTCATCTTGCATTAGTAGTGAGGAAAAGTATCTCTCTTCATTGAAGATATGGGTATTGGCCCCTGAATCCAGAAGTAGGTTTGGACTCCTGTTGGCATTTATCCAGAGAGTTAGGAGAACGTGATAATTGATGGTGGGTTGTTTGTTGATTTTACTCTTCCACTCATTTTGTTGTTTGACCCACCAACTAGGAGCAATCTGAGGATGTAGGTGGAAGAAAGATGATTTGGGGTGAGGTGCGTTTGGGTCATGGTATCCTTCTTGGCAGCCCATTTTAGTTTTTTTTTTCTCTCTCTTGGATTTAGTCTTTGTTGTTACTAGGGTGAGATCAGAGTTAGACTTGGTAGTTTTTTACTGGGCCTTGCGCTCGTTTTTGTATTGAATTATATGGTTGAAGACCACATCCACAGTCAGATGCTTTTACACATGCATGATCTGCTGTTTTAGGTTTTTAAGAATCAGTGGGAATTTGAAGAGAACCAGATAAGCAAGGATATTTTTGGGCAGTTCAATGCCAACATTGGACATTTGGGTTAGGGCCTTTTTTGTATTGCTGAAAAATCCTTCCAGCATTTTTTTTTTGAAGGTTAAATGGAGAAAGGAGTTGAATACTCGTGCTTGATTGGCGGTCTCCAATGAAGCAAATTTTTGAGTGATTTCCACCCATAAAACTTTGGATGAGTTTATGTTGGTGGAATTGATGACATTGGTGTGCATTGTGTTGTCCAATTTGGAGAGGATAACTGCCCTGATTTCACTATCCTGCTTCATGGAGATCTGTCCCAAATTTCTTGTGATTGTATCTTTTATATCCTTGAGATCAAAAAGAATCAGCATCTTATCTTGCCAAATTGAGAATTTTTCTTTTTTGAGAGGTGTAATTGCATCAACCGCGGCCTTCAATGCGACTTGATGGAAGTAGTCCATAGATCCTGCTGGTTTGTTCATCTTGATGGTGAGTTGGGGTGTCTGGTTTTGGCTTTTAACCGTAATAGGATTTCATAGATTTTATTTTAAAGCTAAGAACCAGAAGACTAGATTTAAAAGTCAGAATTGCAATAGAAAGGAAATCAAATGAGAGAGGAGAAAGACAACTAACAGATAATCTGGACACAGAAGATTTAGCAGCCAAGAAGAGATAGATTTGAAGCGGGAGACAGATACAAGCTGGTTTGACAGAAAAATAAGTTGATGGTTGATCATAGAAGTTGGGATATGGATCATCTTACCAGGCAAGGGATGACAATGAGTAGAGGTTTGGAATAGGTTGTGGTTTTGGATTTTCAAGTGGGCCAGATTGACAAGCGTGCAGTTAGGTAGGCAAGTAGAATTGGAAGACAAGAAAAATAGATCTGGAAAAGATGAGGAAAAGAGATTTGGAAGACAAGAAAAGAAAAGATAAGGGAAAAGAAAAGAAAGAAAAGATATGGAGATTAAGGGAGAAGAAGAGAATTTTCAAAGCAAAGAAGAGACCAATAAAACGAGAGAAGAGATCTAGAGTCTTCCAAGACCCCCGGGGGTGATACTCTGGGGATAGGTTTCAGGGAATAGTAGTTGAAGAGAGAGTAGTTGTCCTTCAGGTGCGAGGACAAGTGGAATTCCTAACAGAGAGTCTGATGATGATGAGGAGAATGAAGAAAAAGAAGAGGAAGTGGAGGAAGAAGAAGAGTAAATAGGAATGTATAAAGGAAAAGCAAAAGGAAAAGAAGTGATAGAACTATAATAAAATTGCCCTGGGCCTCAGTCTGTTGGAGAGTTGGTTGGGAGATTTTTGGCTGAGGATAGGGTCATAGGTTGATATAAGAAGGTGGGACAGGATCACATTGGTTTCTATGGTTGCTCTGGATGGAAGGTGGTTGGTCCAATGGATGCTATTGAAGATGATCCAATTGGGAACTTGAAGGAAATTGAAAGGCGTTTTGGAAGGTTTTCAAATGATTCCAGAATTGATTCTATTTTTGGGTGGAGCTTGAAAAATAAAGAAGAAGTGGAGAAGAAGAAGGAGAAGAAGGAAGCAAAGAAGGAAGTATTTGAAGATCTAGAAGACTTTTTATCTTTTTCTGGGGTGACTTATGAGTTGGGAGCTACTGCTAAGGATACAGAGGAATATGAAAGTAAGAAGATAAAGTTGGCTAGTGTTTGGGTAGGTAAGATTGCTCATTTTATTGATAAGATTGAGAAGGAGTTGTAGATAGAAAATGTGTTTTGTTTTCTTTTACTTTGATATTGCTTGATGAAATAGAGATATGATTGATTTAATTTATTCTTTTTGGGAGTGATAGAGTGAATTTGAGAATTATGGGAAGAGGAATTGATTGGAAGAAAGGATGATAATTATGAGTGTTTAGGTTTGGAAGGATAGAGGGAGTGGAATTTGTGGATTAAGGCTGAAAAGTTGGTGAGGTTGGATACTGGCTCCCATGAGGTTCTTTCAGATTCTTCTAACAAACCTTTCCATTTGACTAAGTAGACAAGTTTTACAGGCCTGATCTTGGAGTCCAGGATTTAAGACAATTCCCATTCTTCTTTGCCATCAATTTCCACTAGTTCTGGAGTTGGTTGGTGAGTAGGATAATTTGGGTCTGAGTAGTAGGATTTGAGAAATGAAACATGGAAGACAGGGTGCATGGAAGACCATTGATCAGGGAGTTGGAGTTTGAAAGAACAAGATCATATTTTTTCAGTAATGAGAAAATGACCCAACCAATGCTCAGAGATGTTATTAGAAGTTCTGTTATTATTGATATTCTTTTCAGATAACCAAAATTTATTCCCAGGAGTAATACCTTTTCCAATATCTTTTCTATTAAATTCAGCATGGTACTTATACTTATCCATAGACTCTTTCAATTCTTTCTTTAATTGATTCTGGTTCTTCTGAATCTGATCCAAGTAATGAATAGCAGGCTGATTTTCTAGCACATGCAAGAATTCAAAGCTAGGATGCCTTCCATAGAGGGTTAAGAAGGGTGATTGCTGGGTAGAAGTGTGGACACTGTTGTTTTAAGAGAATTCTGCCAGAGAGAGCCAGGTATCCCAGTTCTCCTGGTCATAAATGATGTACATTCAAAGATATTTTTCCAGTAATTGATTTAATATTTCAGTTTGACCATCTTTTTAAGGGTGGTAAGCTGTGGAGAGATTCCTTTGGATCTGTAATTTTTCACAAATTCTTTTCCAGAAAGAAGAGGTGAATAGGGAGCCTAGGTCAATTATAATTTCAGCAGGCAGAAAACGCTTGGAGGAGATATGGCTGATGAAATTATTAGCTAATTCTACTGCAGTCAGTGTACCGGTTGTTTTAATGAAGAGGGCCATTTTGGAGAAACATTCCATAAAAACAAGGATAGAATCAAATCCATTGAAGAAAGGGAGCTGAGAGATGAATTCAATAGAGATAGAAGTCCAAGGGCCATCAGGGATTTGAAGGGTTTTGAGTAGTCCTAATTTCTTTTCATGCCTTACCTTATTCCTCTTGCAAGTTTAGCAGGCTGAAACATAGTTCTTAACATCCTTAGACATTCCATTCCAGGAGAAGGATCTCTTGATGAGGTTTAGAGTATTCTGTTGGCCAGGGTGACCTGCAAGAGGAGAATCATGTCTTTGTGGGAGTATCTTTTGTTTAAGATGGTTAGCTTGGTCAGGTATGACCACTTTACCATGGAACAGGAGCAAGCCAATAAAGGTTTCTAAGTAATTATCAGTCACTTCTTCATTCTTATTCAGTCTTTTAATGATACCTTGGATTAACTTGTCAGCTTGTTTACCAGAGGTCAATTCACTCAGTTGATCATCAAGTTTATTAACAGAAAGAAAAAAGAGTTTAGAAGCTTCAAATTCATTTTGTTTCAGAAGCTGTTTAAAATTTCCAGGATTCTTTCCAGATTATGCCATTCCTCCCACTGGATACACGTCATCCCAATGTGACAGGATATCTTGGATGGTTGAGAATTTTCCAGGCCTGTAAGTGATCACAAAATTGAATTCAGAGAGTAACCCTGGCCAATTAGCTTTTCTTCTAGTAAGAACCTTGGAAGAAATAAAATACTTCAAACATGAATGATCAGTTAGAACTTCAAAACGGTCAGTAAAACTCAAGAGGTAAGAACACCATTTCTGGAGAGCAATGAAAAGAGCAAGGAGTTCTTTTTCATGGATTTCATGGTTGAGTTCAGCACTGGAAATTTTTCTTCTTTCAAAGGAAATAGGGCTTTAGTTTTATCAGCAGTCACCAGTGCAGAACAGAACCCAGAGCATAGTCACTGGCATCAGTATCAACATATTTTTTCAGGAGGTGATCATAATAGCAAAGGACTGGAGCTTGGGTGAAAGCTTGCTTTATGTTTTCAAATTGTTGCAAAGCTTCAGGAGTGAGGTAGAAGGGAGAGATGTTTCCAGCAATGGAGGTGAGATGAGAGACCTGTTTGGAGTAGTTCTTTATAAAACTGCAATAGAAGTAAGCAAACCCAAGGAAAGACTACAAAGCCTTTCTGTTTTCAGGAGAAGGACAGCAAAGGATGGTCTTGAATTTTTTGTTTTCCATAAAGATGCCATCCCCTGAGATCACATGGCCGAGGAAGTCCACAGAAAGTGCATGGAAGTTGCATTTGGAGGCCTTTTCATATAGCTTATGCTGTTTGAGTCTGGTCAGTACTTTACACACATGGGGAATGTGTTCCTGCAGGGAATTGGAAAAGATAAGGATATTTTCAAGTTAAACCACAACATCAACTGTGAGGAGATCAGCAAGGATTTCATTGATTATATTTTGGAAAGAAGCTGGGGCATTGGTCAGTCCAAAGGGCATGACCAGGTATTCATAGCTTCCAAACTGAGATCTGAATTCTGTTAAGTGTTCATCTCCTTCCTTGATGCGCAGTAGGTTGTAAGCACCTCTGAGTTCAATTTTAGTGAAGTAAGAATAAAATGAAAAGATATTCAGTAAGAAAGTTCTTGGAGGAAGTGGATAGCCGTTCTCCCTGGTTAAAGCTTTCAGCTTGAAATAGTCAACACAAAAATGCAAACTCCCGTCCTTCTTTTTGACAAAAATAACAGGTGCTCCAGTGCTTTAAGTTCTGGAAAAAATGAAAACTTTCTCTACATTCCCTGCTATGTAGGCTTGTAGGGTTGACTTTTTGCTTTGAGATAGAAAATGGATGGGCCCAACTAGACGGAGAGGGCCTTCCATTTTGTTTCAGTGATTCTAAGCAAAGTGAGGAGGAAGTTCATCTGTTTTAAACTTAGAGAAAACATCTGTAAAAGAATGGTAATCAGAAGGAACTTTTTCCAAAACATTTTATATTTATTCAGGGTCATTTTCAATGTCAAACTTGTCCCAGTCAGCTGAAGTATTCTTGTGGGGATTAACAGAAATATTAGAAGAGGTAGCCAATTGCATGATATGCAAGGATGAATACCAAGATTCCTCCTCCAGATAAATGGCCAAGGGATCAGTGAATATCCAAGCAAGATGAGAAATTGTTGAACTACATGGAAATTGGATAAGTGTTGAGGATTCAAATGTTCTGAAGTGGAGGAGAATGCAATCGACTGCAGCGCCAAAGGCAGAGTAGGGGAGAAACCAGGTGAAGGTAGGTTGGCCATGTTTAGTTCAACAAAATTGGAGGAACATTTTTCAGTTGTCTGGTTTCTAGGGGTGATCAATCCCATTTTCCAGTTCACTTCAGGATTCCAGTGGTGAAGAAAGTCTCCAAGAATGGTGCATCAACTAGGTTAAATTCCCATTCAAAGCTAGGAAAAGAAGGAAGTGAGACCACCCAAGTTTCCTTGTGGGTAATTAGTTGAGAGGGTGAATTGTTAGGACTGAAATTGAAGAGAGGAATAGGTTTTCCCAAGGGAGTGGGCTGGAAGGAAAACTTTAGAACCATATTATTAGCCATTACAGATTGAGTGGCACCTGATTCAATCAAAATAATATAATTCAAGTTCTGGTGAAAGAGAATGAAACATAAGCCTTTAAAAAGTTTTTCAGAGTAATCTTTTTGTATCTTTTGTACCCTAACATCAGTTGGGTGGTAATCCTTGAGTACAGCAGGAAAACCACCTAGTTGTTTTTTGGCTTAGTAGTAGAGGATGAGGTGGGGTTGGGAGAAGGCTTAGAGGCAGGCTTCCTTTTACAGTTTTCCATCTTTTTCTTCCCAGCACAATAAATAAATAATCCCTCCTTCTCCCTTCTAGCCTTTTATTTGGCTTTGAGCTTGCGATCAGGACCTAGGTGCAAGGTAGGCTTGGTTGGGGAAGATGTCTTCTTTGCAGATTTTTCTTTCTTCTTGGACTTACCTTTTCCCTTGTCAGTCCAAAAGGAATTGGCTTGGGATGGAGATTATTTTTTCTGTTTGGAGGAGTTGGAGTGGGGAGACTCTTCCTTGAATTGCTTGTGGTACCTGGTATTTTAATCTAACACTGTTATAATTATGGCCAGAAATTAGCTTAGGCAAATGAGCAATATTTAAAGCTAAAAAAATTCTGGACACCTTGTGTCAATAATTTCTAATGGGCTCTCACAATTGGGCAATATGCTGGATGATATTGGTGATGAATTTGATTTGATGATGAATGGATGATGGAAAACAGCAGGGAGAAGAGCTCCTTAAGTACAAAATATTTGCCTCTTGTGAGCCCATGATAAAACAAGCCAAAAGGCAAATTTTCCGCTCCAAAAGAGCTCTAAAGGCTCTACAGGCCTTTTTACTTGGTTTGGGCTACATCAGCCTGCATGGCATCAGTCCCTGCACCCTTAAAACCAGCCTATTCCGGTCATTTCAGGTGTTTCCACCTTAATGGGGCTGAACCAGCCCCTTAGCTGTTCAAACCCCTGGCCTTTTGTCTGTTACAACCGGCCCTGTAACCTCACATGCTGGCTGTTTGCCTCATGCAACCAGCCCCTGGCCATAAAGATGGCCAGGTGGGACCCAGGACACACCTGGGCCTGGTCTGAGAAACACATGGGGGGGTGTAACCGGCCAACATGCTGCCCCCCCCCCCTCTTTCTCTCAAATCCCTGCAGGGGGAAGTCAAATCCCCCTACCAGGGGCCCTGGAGGTTGATACCCCCAGGGGGTTGTCAAGGTAGGTGGGTTGGGGGGTGGTCAAATCCCCTCCAGCCCATTGCTCCTCCCCCTGGGTAAAGGGGGCGGGGGGAGAGAGCGCCCCTTTTGGTGGTGGTGGGTGGTCAATTCCCCCCACCGCTGGTTGCCTTGCTGCAACCGGCCCAGCCACCATATTTATGAGGTCCCCCCCACCCTGAAAGGTTGCCTCTTGCAACCAGGCGCTGGCTGGTTCAACCCAGCCAGCCCTTCCTCCTCCTCCTTGCAATAGCAAGTGAGGGGAGGGGGAGGAGCCGGAGCCATTGGCCCAGCTCCGCAGCTGCCACCCAGCGTGGCAGCCGCAACCAGGGTGGGGGGACTCCATTTTGAGTCCCTCTGCCCCCTATAATGGCCCTGCGCGGGCCATTGGGCCCCCCAAAGATCCATGAGCAAAAACAGCGGCCCTAAGCGGGCTGCAACACGGGCGGCCACCTCCAAGCCCAAAAAGTGAGTTTAACATACTTTGGCGGGCCAGGCCGTCTGGCCAAGTATGTCCAAAATAAACCTTGGGCCCAATTATGCCCATACAAGCCCATCTGGCAGTATTTGCCCATATACCCCACTGGGCCCATTAGGGCCTGTGTACCAATAGGCCTGTTTCACCCGTTTTGGGGCCATTTTTCCCAAATACGTGACATCCACAAAGGCACATATCGTCCGTTTGTATGTCCAATGGGCCGCAGAGGACCAAATGTGCATCCCATTTGGATCAAACTCATACTTAGCACCCGCATAAGTGCATACGTATTTTAAAACACCCCCTTAATCCAAAAGGGGTGAAATTTGCATATTAGTCACAAAGCCTTGATGCTTGTTCCTATCTAAAGCCTTAGTCAAGGTATCTGCAATCATTGCTCCACTAGGCATTTAACTCAACAAAATCTCCTTGCAGTTAACTGCATTGCGAGTATAGTTATAGTGAACATTGATATGTTTTTTTCTTGAATGGAACACTTGGTTTTGCGCCAACGCAATGGAACTCTGCTTATCAGAATACAACAACGCAAAACCTTGTGGCTTATCTGTATCCTCTACAAATTTCCTAAACCATTTTGCCTCCTGTGAAGCTGCTAAGTAAGCTCTATACTCATCCTCTGTTGATGAAAGACTTATTGCTGATACCTTCTTGGACATCCATGACACCAGATTCTTACCTAAGAAGAATATGAAATCACTTGTTGATTCCCTAGTGTTACCATCTGCCCAAATTGCATTGGAATAACCAACCAAATCAAATTTTGCTGACTTTGTAAACAACAGTCCCAGACTGTGCATTACTTTAAGATACCTCATAACTCTCTTAAACTCTGACCAATGCCTCATTCTTGGCTTCTCTAAATGTTGCAACAAGACACCAATTGCAAAGGCAATATTGGGCCTTGTACACTGCCCCAAATAATTAAGCAATCCAACAGCTGACCTGTAGTTGTTCCCAGATTGAACAAACTCAAGATACTCCTGATCTGTAGACTTCTCTAAACTAATGTTTGACTGCATAGGAGTACCAAACTCCTTTGCATCTTCTATGCCATATTTCTTAAGAAGAGCTTCCACATAGTGGCTGTGGTCTACCTTAATACCATCCTTGCTCTTACTGACTTTCATTCCTAGCACCTGTTGCACCAGACCAAGATCTTTTAGCTTTAATTCCTTTTTGAGTGTATCCAAGACTCTCTCTTTACCATTTCCAATGATGATAATTTCATTCACCCATAAAAAAAAATTGCATCCTTTCTCACAAAGAGACAAGGGTTGGCCTCAGACGCCTGAAACCAATCTGTATCAGTTTCTCACCCATGGTATTATATCATGACCTAGCTGCTTGCTTCAATCCATACAGGGATCTACACAGCTTGAGGACACATTCCCCTTTATTTGCTGAAAGAAAAATTCTAACTCAGGTTTTCTTCATTGTTTCTGGTTTAGTCTCTACTAACCATTCACAAAAACCATCAGGAATTGACATATAAACAGTCTCCTCCTCTCCAAGATTTGCATTCAAGTATGCTGTTACAAAATCAGCTTGTCTGATCTCTTCACCCAACTCCACTGACAGATCAATAATGTACCTGAAGGTTGACAGCCTTCCAGTTGGTGAGAAAGTTTTTTGGTAATAGATAACCTTTCTCTGCTTGAAGCCCTGTGCAACACATCTAGCTTTGGACCTCTTCAAAACTCCATTTTTTCAAACTTCTTGTTTAACAACAATTTAGATCCCACAATGGTCTTTCCTTTTTGAACAGAATCCTGCTTAACCACTTCAAAGACACTATTATTCTCCAGAGAATCAAATTCCTCAAAAATAGAACTTTTCCAGTTGGCTTTCTCATCAGAATTCATATCTTGGCCAAAAATATTTGGGTTAACCCTGTTACCCATTTCTGAACTCAAATCCAGGACTTCATTGAGAATACACTGTTCCTGAAATGTATCTTCTTCATATCCTGCGGCAGCATAAAGGGAATTCCATTCCCCCTACCTATCAAATGGCACTCTAACCCTTCCACTCCTTCTAACTGGAGGTGGAGGATCATCAGCTTCTGAATTAAAAGATTCCCCTGAAGCGGGCACTCAACCCTCTGGTGGCACGTCTGCCAACTCTTCATCTTCTGGAACCACATGTTCCTCAGCGTTTGCTGGTGAAATAGGCGCTCAATCTATTTCTTGCTGTGACTTATTCACAACAACATCTTCACTCTGTTTGAGTGGAAAGGTACTTTCATCAAATTTTACATCCCTACTATGGATAACATTTTTTGTCCCTGGAAAATAGATCCTATACAATTTATTTATTAAATCATAGCCTACAAGTGCCCCTGTTCTGGCTCTAGGGTCCAATTTTCCAACCATCTCATTATGGTGGAAACTACAATACACCAAACAACCAATTGTTCTTAGGTGTGATGATTTGGGGTACAACTTCCAAAACTGATAATAAGGACTCTTCCCATTAAAACTTACAATGTTGTTCAACAGACAGACTGTACACATCAACTCAGCCCATAAGAACTTTGGTAGACAAGATTGAGACATAATAGTTCTGACTTTGTCCAGTAAAGTCCTATTCATTCTCTCAAACATTCAATTATTCTGTGGATTACTTGCAGCAGTAACTATATGAATGATACCATAATCTTTCAATAACCTCTCAAACTCTTTACTCACAAATTCACCACCTCCATAGGTAATAACCCTCTTGATCTCCTTCATTAGACCATTCTGTTTCCAGACTTTGAATATTACAGAAACCTCCTCTGTGTTCTGATCCTTAGATTGAATTTTTTTAACCCAAACATAATTAGTTGCAGTTTCAACTAAATTGATGAAGTATCTTGCCCCACCAAGGGACTCTGGTGTGAATGGGCCTGCCAAATAAATGGAAAATTCCTCTCTAGGAACATCAGTGCAATCTCTACTCTTAGAGAAAACATTTCTAGTCTTAGACCCCAAGGTACAACTCTCACAGTTGCTTTCCTTTACCTTATTTCCACTTCTGTTCAGAAAAACAGTTCTCAGAGCTGAGAATTTGAAAAATCTTTCACTAAAAAGTTTATTCCAAACTTGTCCGCTAAGAACAGTTCTCCCATCAATATCAATAAAAAACATATCTTCTTTAAGATAACAAATCTGGAAACCTTTTTTCCACAAAAATTCAAGAGACACAAGTTTATAAGGAAACTCTGGTACATAGAACACTTTCTCAAAAGAAATTTTGAAACCCAAGTGATTTGAAAGAATAAATTTTTCAATTCCCTTAATCTGAATTGTTCTGCCTTTCTGACAAATATTTACAACTCCATCATAATCACTAAGATTTGGAAATAAATTAGGTTCAAACAACATGTGATCTGTAAAAACAAAATCAATCAAAACAAGAAAATCCTTCTTCAATCCTTCTAATAGGAAAGAAGCTTTATCAGTCACTGATAAGTTCTCATATTTGGGGTTAATATTACTCACTTCATAATCAATCAAGTCCATTTCTTGATCCTCATCAATTTTGGCCTTCTTGTTGGGACCTTCTTCCCCAACAACCATTTCCATTGGACCATTAAACACCACCATTGCAATGCTTTCAGTAGTGAGATTGACCTACTTGTCATTCTCTTTGGACTTCTTCCTCTTCTTGGCCTCCTTTCAATCCTTGGCATAATGCCCCTTATTCTGAAAATTATAGCATAAGACCTTGGACAAAGACTTTTTTGCCTTCTTGCAAGATTTTCCAGTCTTTCCAACAAGGTCTGTTCCAGAGAACCCCTTCATCTTGAACTGAAGATCATCCTTTTCAATCCTCTTCAGCACATTCTCCTCCCCAGGAAGAGGATCCAATTGAAAAATAATTCTGACTAAAGAATCAAACTCCTTTGGTAGCTTCTGAAGGATTAAGAGTGACAAACACTCAGGATCCATGTTAAGTGCTGTTGATTTCACTATTTGATTTCTTAAAAAAAAAAGAACCAGCGGGCTAGAGGCATGGGTTTTAGAGATAATTAGACCAACTGATTCAAAATAGGAAAAATGAATAATGAAGAAAATGAAAGGAGTACCAACGCTAGGACTATGATCAGGAACAGGACAGCATGAGCAGCAGAGGAAAGGATGAGGCTAGAGGAAATGAGTAGACGACTGAAACGGACAGAGGTCAGAGTTGAGAGTTGTTAGTTGTGATAGATCATGCGGATAGGTCTCTTACCAGACAAGAACACATGGGCCGTTTAATTGAGGTAGCTGAGATGGTGGATCGAGATTCGAGGCGAGATGAGATTTAAGAGAAAAGAACAGGAACAATAGAAAGAAATAGAAAAGGAAGAAAAGAATGATAGAATGAGGAAGGAGTAAAAGAAGGAAGATCAGAAGAAGAAAGAGATCGATTTCGAGTAGCTGTTGTCAGAGGTTGTTCAGATGGATGAACCTCAAACCTCACACCCTTCCAAGATCTGAAGCTGGGAGACTCGAGTTGAGAGATGAAAATCATAGAAATGGAGTGTTCACACTCATCTTCAGGGTGCGCGGCAGTCAGAGAGAGGAGAGTCGTGAGAAGTGATTTCTCAACAAGTGCTGATGACTTAAACTTGGATATGCTAGACCTATCCTCTGCAACAAACTGCTTACAATTTGAATATTGTAACTTGAATAGTTTATTGAAATCTATACCCTTCTGGTGAACAGAATCACCAGCATACTTGGACTTCGGCAACTTCCAAAGGATGCTGCCCCTCCTTCTCTCATCTTCCCTAAGAGTATCAGCAACCCATGTCACATGATTCTCATCAAGATGCCTAAGGATGAGATGATAATACTTTTTCTCCACTTCTGAACTGATAAAAGTGTCATCTGCATCCATTATCTCCCCACAACAGATGTTATCCAGCTCACTATCCATAAGGACAGCCCAAGCATTATAATTCTGACTGTTCAGAACTATCTTGGTGGAGCTAACATCAGGGATATAGGACATTGTCTTGGAAACCTTGAGGTCTTTGAGGTTCTCCAGAGTGAGGTAAAAGGGTCTAGATGGCTTGGAAGTAATGATCATGTTGGTACTGATAATGTGTTATAATTATGGCCAGCAATTAGCTTAGGAAAATGAGCAGTATTCAAAGCAAAAGAAATGCTGGACACCTTATGTCAATAATTGCTAATGGGCTCTCACAATGGGCCAATATTTTGGATGATATTGGTGATGAATTTGATTGGATGATGAATGGATGATGGAAAACAGCAGGGAGAAGAGCTCCTTAAGTACAAAAGATTGGCCTCTTGTGATCCCATGATACAACAAGCCAAAAGGCAAATTTTCCGCTCCAAAAGAGCTCTACAGGCTCTACAGGCCTTGTTACTTGGTTTGGGCTACATCAGCCCACATTGCATCAGTCCCTGTACCCTTACAACCATCCTATTTCAGTCATTTCTGTTGTTTCCACCTTAATGGGGCTGAACCAGCCCCTTAGCTGTTCATAACCCTGGCCAGTTTTCTCTTACAACCGGCCCTGTTACCTCACATACTGGCTGGTTGCCTCATGCAACCAGCCCCTGGGCATACAAATAGCCATGTGGGACCCAGGAAACACCTCGGTCCGGTCTCAGACACACATGGGGGGGGGCGGAGTGTAACCGGCGGAAATGCCACCCCCCCTCTTTCTCTCAAATCCCTGGAGGGGCTGTCAAATCCCTGGAGGGGGCAATCAAATCCCCCTACCAGGGGCCCTGGAGGTCAATACCCCCAGGGCTTTTTCAAGGTAGGTGGGCTGGGGGGTGGTCAAATCTCCTCCATCCCGTAGCTCCTCCCCCTTGGTAAAGGGGGGGGGAGAGTGCCCCTTTTTGTGGTGGTGGGTGGTCCATTCCCCCCAACTGCCAGTTGCCTTGCTGCAACCGGCCCAGCCACCATATTTGTTGGGGGGGTGATGAGGTCCCCCCCACCCTGACCGGTTGCCTCTTGCAACCAGTTGCTGGCTGGTTCAACCCAGCCAGCCCTTCCTCCTCCTCCTTGCAATGGTGAGTGAGGGGAGGGGGAGGAGCTGGGGCCATTGGCCCCAGCTCCGCAGCATCCACAACCGGGGTGGGGGGACTCCATCTTGAGTCCCTCTGCCCCCTACAACGGCCCCATAAATGGGCCAAAAGCAAAAAAAGTGGCTCCAAGCGGGCCGCAACATGGGCTGCAACACGGGCAGAGCCCTAATGGGCCGCCCCCAAGCCCAAAAAGTGAGTTCAACATACTTTGGCGGGCCAGCCCGTCTGGCCAAGTATGTCCAAAATAAACCTTGGGCCCAATTCTGCTCATTGAAGCCCATCTAGCTGTATTTGCCCATATAACCCACCGGGCCCTTTAGGGCCCGTGTACCAATAGGCCTGTTTCACGCGTTTTGAGGCCAGTTTTCCCAAATATGTGACATCCACACAGGCACATATGGTCTGTGTGTATGTCCAATGGGCCGGGGAGGCCCACATGTGCATCCCATTTGGATTACACTCATATGTAGCACATGTGTAAGTGCATATGTATTTTAACAAAAAATACATCCATGAGATCTCAAAGGGTTTCCAAAGAACCATTTTACCTGGCTAGTTGGTCCAGAATTTGAGAAGGGAGGCTTTGACAAAAATGAAAGTAGTATAAAAGTTGATGTGAATTAGGAAACCTGAACCAGGCTAATGAATTTCACATGAAAGAATGATTCAGCTATGAGATGACTCGACAGGGAACAGGGGAATCAATGAGATGACAACAAACAGAAGCAGGACCTCTACAAGCAGGGTTATGGCCCCTGAGCGGACTAAGTAGAGAATGGCGCTGAGGATAAGTTTGGACAACAAGATAGCTTTTAAGAAGTCAAAGCAAAAGAGTCGGTTAAATTTATCCTGAGGTTAAGTTGAACAGTTGATCGTCAACGCCTACAAGTAAGCTGAGTCTGAAGGAGATCAGGGTTGCAAGTACTAAGTTGAGTGCCGATATGATCAATCAGAGGGAGTTGCAGGAGATTGGGGTATTGAGTACTGAGTTGAGTACGATGAGATCCATTCATTGTAGGTGATTGCAAGAATGGGAGAATTAGAAGAAGAAGAAGAGACTAGTTTATAATAGAAAATGAGATGGCCAAACAATGGCCAAACAAGGATTGAAAAAGAGCAAGACTCAGTGAGAGATCTTCCCGCGGAAGGATGTACAGAGTGACAGGTGACATGTGACAGAAGGAGAGAAGACTGCCACGGCTGTACACTTGACATACATGTGAGAACTGACAGAAAATAAGGAACAGAAGGAATATAGGATTTAGTGAAGTTCACTGAGCAGAAGAGATGTGATAGTCAACACGCCCGCTCAACTTAACATCAGGATTGGTCTCATAACCCAACATACTTAGCAAGCCGTTCCACTGCTGTTGTGCTAGCAGCCTTGGTGAGTGAGTCCGCCAGCATTTCTTGGGATGATATCAGTTTGATCTCGATCAATCAATCATTCCAGTCGTTACTCAGGCTTTTTAATTTAATGTCAATGTATTTTGCATGGTATTTGCAACCAAATTTCTTGATCTTGTCATTTAATCCTTTGTTGTCAATAAGATGGACGGGTGGCAAGTTTGGCGTTCTCCAGATTTCTCCAATAAGATGATTGATCCACTGGCCTTCTAGGTTCCCAGCTGATAAGGCATTACACTCTGATTCAGTCGAGGAGTGAGCAATCCTTTGCTGTCGTCGGCTAGTCCAGTAGATTGGAGAGCCTTTGAATAGACTAATGAAACCTGTTTGAGATAATCGAGATACTGGATCGTCCCCACAAGTTGCATTGCTGTAGGTGACTAGTTGAGGAGCTGGAGTTTTGACTCGGAACACAAGTTGATAGTTGATTGTTTTAAGTAGATACCTCCAGACGTGTTCAACTTCTTTCCAGTGAGAAATACTGGTATTCTCAGAAAATCTAGCTAGATTAGATACAGCAAAGCTGATATCAGGTCTGGCCAGGGTAGCTATGAAGTTGAGACGCCCTATTGGTGATCGGTAATTTTTGTTTAGTTTCTTGAATTCTTTGGCCTCTTTTTCAGTGGCAGGTTGAAGGTGCAGCCCAGCAGTGCATGGGTTGTTCATTGGTTTGGAGTCCAGTAGGTTCATCTCTTCTAATCCTTTTTTGATATGGTTTGGAAGAGAGAGAGAAATACTGTCCTTCCCGATGTCAACCTTCATTCCCAATAAAGTGTCCACCTCGTGGGCCGAAGAATCTTTGAAACGCGCCAAAAAGCTGCTTTTAAAACTGTCTACATCGCCTACTACCACAAGGTCGCCAACATGGAAGAAAAGAGCGGTTACTTTATCTTCATGAAGATAGAGACAAGGATCGCTGTCACTTTCTTCAAAACCGTTGTCTTTGATCCAAGCGCTTAAGGTTTTGTACCAATTGAGAGGGGATTGCTTTAATCCGTACAAAGACTTCTTGATCTTTAGGTACTTAGACGTTCTTTTTGATCCAGTTGGTGTCCTTACAAAGACATCTTCCTCAAGGGGTGCGTGGAGAAATTCTCCCTTAACATCAAATTGGAGAATCTTGAGGGACTTGTCGACAGAGTAGCTGAGCAAGGCTTGCAGCAATGCAACTTTACCTGTTGGAGCAAATTTTTCAAAGTAATCAATACCAAATCGTTGGTTGAAACCCTGAACACAGACTCTTGCTTTTAGAGTTGTTTCTCCTGAGTGCAAGTCAGCCTTACTTCGGAACGCCCAGGTGGTATTGAGGGGGTTTACAACTTCTGATTCCTCCGCATCTTCCCATACTCCAAGATCTTCAATCGTTTCAAGCTCTTTCTCTATAGGCGGAATCCAGACGGGTAATTTCAGGGCTTTGGTAATGTTTTGGGGGAGCAAGTCATGGAAGTATCCGTATCTATCGGGAGCCTTCAGACTTGATCTATCCCTCCTGTAAGACTTCGAGGACTTCAGATGCTGGGAAATCAGAGTTGGATTTTTCGGATTGATGGTATTCGTTGAGTTCTGGCTTCACTTCTTCAATGTTGGAGGGAGTTGGCCCTTTGTTGGGTGGCTTCAAATTTGGCTCTATGCCAGGGTAGAGGATTTCGATTGATTCGTCATTGCTGAGCCTGTCCGGGTTCTCAACTGGCGTAGATTGAAGAAACTTAACATGTTTAGTTTTGACAATTTTACCAGTCTTTGACAGGATTTTGTAAGAGAGAAAACGCGGATTGTAACCTATCATAATTCCTTCTTCCCCTTTCTCGTTCAACTTAGACTTG
This sequence comes from Puccinia polysora, assembly GCA_025617555.3. Classification (NCBI taxonomy): domain Eukaryota; kingdom Fungi; phylum Basidiomycota; class Pucciniomycetes; order Pucciniales; family Pucciniaceae; genus Puccinia; species Puccinia polysora. Next base: position 29,021,114 of record CM062638.1, on the reverse strand, counting down.
ATATGTCGGTCGTTTAAGAGGTAGATCACTCCCGCCCTGATCGGTCTGAGGTAATCATTTGGAAGAGGGGTATTGTGCATCATTTCCCAGGGAGTTAATCCTCCTTTTTCAGCAGGAATCCGATTCAAGGCTAGACAGCAGCTTTGAATAATCACATGCCAGTAGGTTTTTGGAATTTTTCCAGAGCTGAAGCTTGATCTTAGGGATTCCATTATAGTGCGGTTTGCCCTTTCTGCTTTGCCATTATGCTGAGAATGGTACGGTTCGCTGACTAAATGATTGATAGATTTGTCTTTGAAAAACGTTTTGAGTGATTCATTCACAAATTCGCCTCCTCCGTCGGTGATTACCTCTATAGGGAACCTTTGCTTCTTTTTTGCTTCATTTTAAATTAAGAATTTGATGTTTTCCACTGCCGCAGCTTTTGAAGGAAGTGGGAAGGCTGATAAGTACCCGGATTTGTTGTTGACCACAGTGAGAGCGAATCGCATTCCCCCCTTGCTGATGGGATTGAGGGGTCCCATTAAATCTAGATGTAACCTATTGAAGACTCTAGCGGCAGGTGATTGACTTCTGTTGAATTGGGATTTGCTAATTTTACTCTTTTTGCAGCCCACGCATTCAAAGGATTTTGCAATTTCACTGCTGATGCCATACCCGAGGTGTTTTTCCATTCGTTCGACACTAGCATGGCCGAGCTTGAGATGCAGGTCCAGTAATTTCGTTGAAGACAGATAACAGGTGACTTGATTGTCTGTCAAGGGCTTCACCACGGTCAATGATGTTGTAGGTTGTTCAATTGAAATAATCAGAAGATTATTTTCAATCGCCCCAGTCATAACTGGTGCCTTAGAACGTCGAAGAACAAAGGATGGAGGGTTGACTGTGGAGTTCACTCTAAGTGAGAATCCTTTCAACAGTAGCGCTCCGAGATAGATGAGATTAACGGTTGCGTCAGGCACCCAAGCAGCGTTTTTGAGTTGAATCTTTTTTCTGCCGCTCGAGAGTAAGGCAGTTCCGACACCCTTTATCGCAATACCTTCCCCTTTCTTTCTGGTATTGATAAATTCATCTCCCCTTTTATTTGTGAGTGAGAGAAATGAATTTTGATCTTGGAACATATGAATGGAGCAACCGCTATCTAGAATGTAGCGGTTGGCCGGTAGAATGCCAAGGTGGTTGGAAGCGCAGAAGAAAGAGTAGTCGTAAAAATGAGACTCTGCCTGTTGTTTCTTTTTGGATACTCGTTTGCTTTTGTTGGATGATTGATTGGGACGGAGTTCTGGAAATTCTGCCCAGCGCGATGATGCTGGGTGGGATTTCACTGCAGGGTTATGCTTTCCATTTTCACATCTTGGGGAATTGTATTCTCTGGAATTTTCGCTGGAGTGGAACATAGCAGCATTGGTGTCGGAGTTTTCGACAGTCTCAGATTTAATTTTGTTTTTGTGCTGAACCAAGTGATTTAGGACTAGCTTGACTGTCAGGTCATTCCCCGAGTGCATGATCTGGGATCTCATTGTTTTGAGCAAGTCGGGAAGCTTGAAGAGAATCAAATAGCTGAGGATGTCGTCGGGCAGAATGATTCCGATTTCGTCCAACTTTCCAAGGTGAGTCTTGATGGATGTAACAAAGCCATCGATGTCGTTTTGATTGAAACCAAGGTATAGGAAGTTGAAGAATAGTCTAGCCCAATTGGCTGCTTGACTTGAGGCAAAATGGTTTTTGGCGGCGAGCCAGATCAGTTTGGTGGAGTCTTCATTTTCGGGTGTGATGATGTTGGTGTGGGTACTTGGATCCAGTTTGGACATAAGGTATCCAGCCATTTCGTCGTCATCAGGAATAACCACATTAGTGTCTGGCGAGTTTACCAGGTCCAAAATGCCTCTCATCTTGAACAGTCGCTCCATCTTCTTTTTCCATATAGAGTAGTTTGTTTCCATCAGCAGTGGGGTTGATTCCATCAAAGATTTCAGCGCCAAAGCCTTAAAGTTGCCTTCAACTCCCGGTCCAGGTGATTCAGTGGTTCTTGCCAAGTTGGTTGAGCTCGGGTGATCCATGATTTTGGCTTTTAACCGTATAAAAGTTGAAGTGAATTAGGAAACCTGAACAAGGCTAATGAATTTCACATGAAAGAATGATTCAGCTATGAGATGACTCGACAGGGAACAGGGGAACCAATGAGATGACAAAAAACAGAAGCAGGACCTCTACAAGCAGGGTTATGGCCCCTGAGCGGACTAAGTAGATAATGGCGCTGAGGATAAGTTTGGACAACAAGATAGCTTTCAAGAAGTCAAAGCAAAAGAGTCAGTTAAATTTATCCTGAGTTTAAGTTGAACAGTTGATTGTCAACGCCTACAAGTAAGCTGAGTCTGAAGGAGATCGGGGTTGCGAGTACTAAGTCAAGTGCCAATATGATTGATCAGAGGGAGTTGTAGGAGATCGGGGTATTGAGTACTGAGTCGAGTCCGATGAGATCCATTCGTCGTAGGTGATTGCAAGAATGGGAGAATTAGAAGAAGAAGAAGAGACTAGTTTATAATAGAAAATGAGATGGCCAAACAATGGCCAAACAAGGATTGAAACAGAGCAAGACTCAGTGAGAGATCTTCCCGCGGAAGGATGTACAGAGTGACAGGTGACATGTGACAGAAGGAGAGAAGACTGCCACGGCTGTACACTTGACATACACGTGAGAACTGACAGAAAATAAGGAACAGAAGGAATATAGGATGTAGTGAAGTTCACTGAGCAGAAGAGATGTGATAGTCAACAAGTAGAATGCTATATCAGCCCATCCAGAAAATTTAGTCATAAAGAATGAAAATTTGGTGATGTGGGTTGAAGCATGTCCAGAGTCTTTCATCTTCAAGTTCAAAAGTTACTTTTCTGCTTTAGCTACTTCCAGACAATCTCCAAAGAGTGTATAGAGTAGTTCCATGAAGTGTTGCCAGGGGTCAAGCCAGAATGAGGGCTCTTGGTTGGAGAGGTGAGCAAGGCCAAAACCTGCTTGAGTTTCTTGACCAATTACAAAATTAGCAAAAGGTCTGACTAAGGGAGGAGCGGGAGATATGGAAGCTCTTGGAGGACCTGGAGGAAGGATACCAGTATCCATGGTGTTAAAAGCTGGTGCAGGGAGGTTGGAAAAGGTCCTCCCTTGTCCATGGGCTTGAGGAGAAGATTAATTGTGATCCTGTACGTATATAGTAGAACCACATCCTTGGTTTTCCCTAGTAAGAGATTGACTGGTAATGATGGAATATTTTGTACGTCTAGGAGGCAGGGTATCCATGTATGCCATAGGGGAGTGACCCAAAAGAATTACCCAGAGAAAAAGGATAAAAGGAGGGGCCAAAAAGAGTCTTGAGATTGTACAATATTTGTTAAAGCGCATCAAAGTGGGTTGAAGTGGGTCAAAGAGGTTCAAAGCGTGTTAAAGCGGGTCAATTCAAAGATCAAAGGTCCAAGTGCTGAATTGTCAAAGTCAAAGTTCAAAGATTCAAAGTAAAAGGTCAAAGTGTTGAAGGCAAAGTTTGAAGTGTTGAAACATCAAACTCAAAGTTCAAAGAGTTGAAGTTGAAGTTCAAAGCATCAAAGTGGAAGCATCAAATCAGTCAAAACTTCAAATTCAAAGTTGAAGCAGTCAAATTTTGATTGGATCTATTTGAGCCTTCAAAGTACCCTCAAAGTACCTTCAAAGTTTGAAATCCCTGTCAAAGCATCAAATTTTTTCTTCAGAGTTACATTTAATGGCCAAATTTGGGGAAGGGATTGATTTAGATAAATCCAGCAGGGAAATCCTTTGGAAACATGGAAGCCACACACTGTTTAGCTCTGTACCATGCAACCCACAAATATTGGAGGTATTTTTATCCGTTAGGTGGAATGGTTTGACAAATGGATGGGATAGGTCTATTTATATATAGAGATAGTTAGTAATCTAAGCAAAGGAATTAGTATAATGTCACAACAGCCCCTGGCATTCAAGGGGCTGGATACTGAGGCACTACTGCTCACATAACTCAGGATAGAGATAATTAGATGAATTGCATATGAAGATGAGATGTAGAGTAAGGACAATGATAAGAAGAAGATTCCAAGAGTAAGGCTCTGAAGGATGTTGATAAGGGAATCCTGTTAAGATTAACCCTGGAGGGATAGGTGAGATGAGTAAGGTAGGCTGGTTTGCTTTCTTGTGCTGAGATGACACCTATTGGATGAGGGACTAACCAATAAGAAGTAGTATACTAATTCCTTGAGGGGAATTAGTCCAGGAGGAGAAGAGAGGCCAGTATATGTGAGAACTGAGAGCAGGCCTTGAGGAGGGATGACTGGTGCTGGGGCTAAAATATCCCATTGTATTACATGTTGACCAATTGGGCTTGAGGCAGTGGTTTGACTGATTGGGTAATTGGCATTTCCAGGAAGGTCATGTACTGAACTTGAGTATGGGCTGTCCATCCAGGAGTATTTACTATGGGTTCATAGTATGTCCTTCTCATGCAAGATAGATTTGAAGGAGATATGAGGATGCACCAGGCCATAGAGAGGTGGATGAAATGCCTGGGAAATTGACTGAGGACTGCAGGGTATGCAGGAGGAGACTCCAGGAGGTTCAGAATGTGGATCCAGGGGTGGAAGTTAGATTGTGCTGAGGGTTTAGATTGGCTGAGGGTTGGGTATGACTGAGGAGAGTGAGCCAGATTGTTGTTATGACACCACTTTGGAGACCACGTGCACCCCAACTGCTGAGCCCAACCTACCTAATTCTGACTGCGCAGGCAGCAACACAGTTCCCAATCCAAGGCTATATAACAACACCACACCATCCAACCCAAGCCTGAGAAGACCCATCTCATGATCTTCTCTGGTTTTTTTTGACACTGGTGGTCAAGGGAGTTGAATTATTAACTCAAGCTTTGGTGGCTCAATGGATCCTAGAAACCTCCTGGGTTTTCACACTTGTGCAGATCAATTGGAGGTTGTCCAGGTGTCCCAAGCCAAATGAGGAGGGAGTGGCCAGTCGCCCCAGCTGCTTCTTTGTTTTGGCTTGATCCACCAGTGCCCCATGGATTTCCAGGCAAAGATTGACTTCTCAGAGTTTTTCAAGTGTGATTCCCTGGCCTGGGATGAGGAGGAGGGTGTGGAAGGCTTAGATTGAGTGTGTATTTGAGAGGTTTGTGATGGTTTCAAGACCAAGTAAGAATGAAAGGGATGTTTGAAATACCAAGTAAAATATATGGATGGACAAGGGCTTGGAGGACCAGTTTGGACACTTTGATCTGCTTGGGTCCAAGGTCCAGCTGGCCTCTGCTTGGCTTGACCATCAAGAAGTGCCCCTCAGCCCCAGCTTGTTACTTGCTTCACCATCCTTTTCCAAACCAAGCCTGTTGTTTACCAGGCCCACAAGATTGATTCCAGAGTCCCTGAGATTTAGCCTCATGGTCAGCCAAGGCCAATCTGTCTGCTGTGTTTTCCCCCAAATGAAAAATCTTGTGTACCAATCAATCAAGTGTCAACCAATCACCTCAACTGGCAGGCATGAGTTTTTCCTCCCCTGCCATCAGCAACTTTTGGATCCATCTCTCAATACCCAGTGATCCAAGAGCCAGTCTCACAAGCTGGCTGTGTAAAGAATATGCATTATGGAATATAAGATTCAGATATAGAATATCTATAAACACATAGAATATATAAGCATAATACATACATAGATTACACATCAACACACGGTGTCCTTATCCCATATAAAAGGGACCCTTGTAATCTGTCCATGTATGATTTTTTTTAGACAAAATAAGGAATGTAATAAAATTAAGAGTATGAATTCTCTACAGTTTATGTGTGTGCTTGAAATTTTTTTCCAACTATAGCTATTTATAATTATCCTAGGCATCTTCCAACACCCAACCTACACTGGTGTTGAACACCCAACACCAAAACCTTTTCTATCACTCTGGTGTTGAACTCCCTTCACCAAATATTTATTATACAACCTTCAGCCACAATACCTCCATGGCTTCCCTTGTGGATCTCCCTTCATGTACCTCATAGACTAATCATCCCTACTGGCGGACTTCCCAAGCACAACCTGCTTGGGACTACCTTTGCAAACTCCAATGATGTCTCAGTACAGTGATAGCATGCCCACTACATCCTCTCAATTTTCAAAGAAGTGGGAGGGCTCTATCCCTGTATCCAAATTTAAAACAATACTCAAGGAAATCAAACAACCCCCAGCCCTCACCCTTGACTTGGTCTCTCAGACCCAGCTTCAGTATGAGAAGGTTGGCCCAGGGATCCATCCCAACCTCAAGGCTGATGGATGAAATTTTCTGAAGTGGTCTAAGGCTATCAACCTACAGATCCAATAGCTCTTCCAGGCGCTGGACTACTTTGAATAAACAGAAGCAGACTCCCTTCCTGAACGTGAAGTGATAACTGGGACTATTTTCAAATAAAGTATTGATATATCCTTGTGGCCATTTGTCTTTTCCAAGACTTGGAGAGAGGCTTATAAGCTACTTAAGGACTTCCTTTTAATTGTTTTGTGGTCATACCTCACCTTGCATTGGAAAAAAAATTTCACCAACCCAGAAGTCCTTTCCAATCCTAACTAGGCTCACAAAAATATCAAACTCATCCTCCAAGATATTGAGAAGCACATGGGCAGCTTCTCAGTTGATAATATCTTGTTTTGTAGTCTTCACCACAATTCTGGGAACTTTACCCAAGACATAACCAATGCTCTTGAAAGTTGTATTTCAATCAGCAAATGTTTCACGGACTCCCCCAGGGATGTTTTGGAACTTCTATCTTGAAACATCATTTCTGCCACAAACACCCTGTCCAGCTTATTTCTCAGTTACCAGACCAACGCAAGGGGACCCATGCACCAGAACTCCTGGAAATGTGCTCAACAATCTAATGTTGGTCAAAGGGACTGCTTGTTTGACTATCTGATTCAATCTACCATGGGCAAGATCCACAAGTGGGCCCAATAAAACCTTAACTCTAAGAACCCATGTCAATGGTTTTTTGAGTGGTGCCACTCCCCTGATGATTGCCCAAAGAATAAGGCCTGTATTCAGCCAAGACCTGAATTTGGCATCACCAACCCCCACGCGTTCATCCAAAGATTCAATCTTTCTCACCAAGCTTTTGGGTCATTTGGAAATTCTGGGACAATTTCTTCCGTCAACAAGAGAAACAGCCAATCTTTGGCGGCTCTAATTGAATCTGGGGCCATGGATAGTGTGACAAAAAAATATCAGTCTATTTACCCATCTCTTGGACACCAATATATCTCTTACCATTGCTTCCACATACCATTTTCCTGTAAACAAGATTGGAAATGCAACTATTCCTATGCCCTATGGATTTCTCCAGGTCACAAACATTTTATACTTCCCTCACATTGAGGGGAGAATAATATCAAGTGGAAAATTCAAAAGCAATGACAAAAATGTTAACTATGATGAAATCAGTTACACTCTATTTCAGGGTGGAAAGAGCTAACAAACCTTTATTCTTCAAGATCATTTTTTCCTGCATATTGTTAAATCGCACTTTGTGCAATCCATTTTTACCACTCCTTATCACACCCATGACCTCATTGTCCACCTGTCCCTCTTGATTGTTCAGAATACCCTTAAGCACTCTTCTGCTGAAGGTTTTCCATTCATACCTGATTAATCCACAGTTTCATGCCCCTCCTACTCTCTGATGAAAGCTCAGCCCTCAACCCCTTAGTTACAATTGTGCAATATTTGTGCAATTCTGGGGGATGTTGTATTCAAGGATGTGGTTGGTCCGTTTTATATGGCGTAAATTTGATCATTCTGTACTCATGCTTCATTTTTACTATTGGTATTTCTTTAAAGCGGGCAGATGTGGATTTTTACTGATTGTCCATCATCTTCTGATCATGTAGATAATTTTTAATAATTTTTATGAACACTCTTTGTAGTGTTTTGTGGTGTTCAAATATCAGAGTCAGTGATTTATGTGGTAATCCTTGATCTTTGTTTTATTAATAAAAAATTTTCTAAACTTATTTTTTATTAATTTTATTTAGGCTTTGATCTTGTTAGACTATTACTAATGCATATGTCAACTTTTTACATATTCTAGGCAACTCTAACTAGGTTGTAGCTCTTCTGAGCGGTACCTGGTTGTCAGATTAGTCACAATGGATCCAGACGCGGGGATCAGTCAGTACAGATGCACGTGGTAGGATCTGCTGCATGCGTGGCAGAATTAGCTGCGCGCGGGTCTCTAGTACGCGGTAATCTGCTACTACAAGTACTTAGGGATATGTAATGATGCGGGGCTGCGCACGGGAATTGTCACATAACACATTTTGGCGTGTAAATCCTAAAATTTACACAACACCTCAAATCTGAGTGAATTTTAGGTGTAAACCCTATATGTGACAATAGGTGTGAAATGTTAAAATTGAAAAAAGGTGCCATACTGGTGTTTTAATTTTTAGTACTTTTCTTTTTAATTATTTTAAAAATGTAAGGACTTGGATTTCAAGGGTGGGGTCAGTGAGTGACCTTACCTAATTTTGGGTGATAAATGCATTTCTTCAATAATATATATAGATTTTTCACTTGTCCTTTTTTTAATTGAGATTTTCTTATTTTTATGGTTTTTGTGTTGCTATGACGGGTTGCTCTGTACATAGTAGCAAGCTGAAATTCCCCGACTCCAAGATATGTCTATATCTGAAATAAAAATTTTTGGGTCAATGCCTCCTGCTGGCTCTGTAACTCCTTAGGTTTATGGGTCCATCAGGGATATTATTTTCAGGCAACCATTCATCTTTATCAGCTGATTCTCCCTTGTATCTAACTAGGTAGAGTCTGACATCTTTTCCATTGATCCTGGATTTTTTATCTTTAAGGATCTTGCTAATTTTTCCTTTTTCCTTTTCAGGCTCTTCTGCCACAGGTATTTCAAGTGAAGGAGTATGTTCTCCATTCCTTGGGTGGTAGTGTTTGATGAGACTTACTGGGAAGACTGGATGTTTTCTAGAAAGCTCATCACTAAGGATTACTTCCACAGCATTCTTTCCTTGAATTTTATTAATGGTGAAAGGTCCAACAAAAGCTGGTCTAAGCTTTCTATTTCCAGCTAAGTTGGTGAAGTTAGTGGTAGAGATAAAGACTTGATCACCAATCTTGAAATCAGGCTCGTTATGGGTTTTATCCCACCTTTGTTGGTTATACTCCACAGCATCCTTGACAAACTTAACAGCATTTTTATTGGCTACATCTATCATGTTTTTAAAATCAAGTGATGTAGGGTGAATACTTGTCAACTGGTGATTAAGGTTATCCTTGGGTAATTTAGGAATCCATCCTCTTTCCAGTATGTAGGGTGCTTCCTTTCTGGTAGAGTGCTTGCTAATTTTGTAGGCCATCTCTAGTGCAGGTAAAAGGCTAACCCAATTGTGAAAATAACCATCAGAATTCTTGTATTCTAGATCAAAGCCACAGAATCTCCTGAGCATGTCTTCCAGAGTCTGAATAATTCTTTCAGCTAAGCCATCAGTCTTAGGGTGATAAGCTGTAGAGAAAGCTAAGGTGGTTTGCAGCATGTCTTGAAGATTTCTCCAGAACTCAGAGGTAAATTTAGGATATCTGTCACTGATAATGATCTTGGGAACTCCAAAATCAGAAATGAGTCTGTTCCAAAATAATATGGCAACTTCCATATCAGTTTCATTTCCTTCTGATTAGGCAGGTAAGCTTTCTGATAACAGGAACCTTTCAGTCCTTTAGCTACAGAGAGTGATAAAAATACTGGAATAATAATTATTATTATTCCCAAAATAAATGCTTAGAAGCTCAAATAAATGATATAATAAGAGCAGTTGCAAGGTTTAATTGGTTTGGTAATAAATGGTTGTCAATATAATATAAAAGAGGGGCCACAGTATTATACTACTGGGGATCTTTACAGACTAGCAAAGTCTCTTCAAGGGGCCTCCTTAGGCAGTTGAAGAACCTTGGAATGAATATGGGTGCCTTAGAAAGGACTTATTCAACTAATGGCCGGGTGTAACAGCACAAATGGCCAAGGAAGGAAGGGAAACACTCACTCTGAGCACTTTAACACGAGAACCCTGAAACAATTGGAAGGGTTTCAGAGCAGATGGGGTTTATTGCTTGACTATACTTCAAGGGTTGATTGGTTAATGAGAATAATTAATAATACTACAGACTAAGTCATAAATCACTTGCTTATATTCATATAAGCACTTTATTAACAATGAAACAGTTTCTGATTGATAATAATAATTCCTGGTAAACTGATTATGGAATAATGGATCCAAAGAGGTCTGTATAAATACCTTTTTGGGGTGATTTTGAGCTTCTCAGGGCACATAGAGAGGGTTCTGCTCGTGGGCTGAGGCTGGCAAGCCAGTCAGGGCAAGATTAGCACGTCCAATTGGTGCTGTCAATCATCTGACTTTAGATCTTCAGGATTTCTGTACTATTTTAGCCACAGGATCTGTTAATCTGGTATGGCGTAAATTTGATCATTCTGCACTCATCCTTCATTTGTGACTATTACTAATGCATATGTCAACTTGTTACATATTCTAGGCAACTCTAACTAGGTTGTAGCTCTTCTGAGCGGTACCTGGCTGTCAGATTAGTCGCAATGGATCCAGAAGCGGGGATCAGTCAGTACAGATGCGCGTGGTAGGATCCGCTGCATGCGTGGCAGAATTAGCTGCGCGCGGGTCTCTGGTACGCGGTAATCTGCTACTACAAGTACTTAGGGATATGTGATGATGCGGGGCTGCGCACGGGAATTGTCACATAACACATTTTGGCGTGTAAATCCTAAAATTTACACAACACCTCAAATCTGAGTGAATTTTAGGTATAAACCCTATATGTGACAATAGGTGTGAAATGTTAAAATGGAAAAAAGGTTCCATACTGGTGTTGTAATTTTTAGTACTTTTCTTTTTAATTATTTTAAAAATTTAAGGACTTGGATTTCAAGGGTGGGGTCAGTGAGTGACCCTACCTAATTTTGGGTGATAAATACATTTCTTCAATAATATATATAGATTTCTCACTCATCCTTTTGTTAATTTAGATTTTCTTATTTTTATGGTTTTGTGTTGCTATGACGGGTTGCTCTGTACATAGTAGCAAGCTGAAATTCCCCAACTCCAAGATATGTCTATATCTGAAAAATAATTTTTGGGTTAATGCCTCCTGTTGGCTCTGTAGTTCCTCAGGTGTATAGGTCCCTCAGGGATATTATGTTCAGGAAACCATTCATCCTTATCAGCTGATTCTCCCTTGTATCTAACCAGGTAGAGTCTGACGTCTTTTCCATTGATCCTATCTTTTTTATCCTTAAGGATCTTGCTAATTTTTCCTTTTTCCTTTTCAGGTTCTTCTGTAACAGGTATTGCAGGTGAAGGAGTATGTTCTCCATTCCTTGGGTGGTAGTGTTTGATGAGGCTTACTGGGAAGACTGGATGTTTCCTAGAAAGCTTATCACTGAGGATTACTTCCACAGCATTTTTACCATGAAGGTTATTAATGGTGAAAGGTCCAACAAAAGCTGGTCTAAGCTTTCTATTTCCATCAAAGTTGATAAAGTTGGTGGTAGAGATGAAGACTTGATCACCAATCTTGAGATCAGGTTCCTTATGGGTTTTATCCCACCTTTGTTGGTTATACTCCACAGCATCCTGGACACACTTAAAATCATGTTTGTTAGCTACATCTATCATGTTTTTGAAATCAATTGATGTAGGGTGATTATTTGTTAGCTGGTGGTTAAGGTTATCCTTTGGTAATCTGGGAATCCATCCGCTTTCCAGTATGTAGGGTGCTTCCTGAGCAATAGAGTGCTTTCTACTGTTGTAGGCCATCTCCAGTGCAGGTAAAAGGCTAACCCAATTGTGGCAATAACCGTTGTAAGACTTCAAACTGTTCTAGGCCGTGGCAGTTCTGTGGAGGGGAAAGGTGCTGTTTAGGATGCCCTCCTGAGTGTTACAAAAATATTTAAATGTAACCAAGATCAAGGTTCAGAACCTGGTAAGTGAGGAATCAAGGAGTAGAGGATAAAGATCATAATAGTTTAGTAGCAATGGAACAGCACTATCTGAGACAAGATTATGCAGGGAAAAACTTGAACAAAAGAAGTTAAAGTCTGCTTAGAGTGCAAGGAACAAAATCTGTTGTATGTAAACAACGCCCACAAGTTAATAACTTTGGTTGTCAGAAAAAGATTGGGGATGATCAACTCAAACCCAAGCAACCTCCAGGTTCTCAATGAACCTGCCCAACTCTCTGCAATAAAGTGCTTGAAGGGTACCAGATAAATGAGGGTGGCTGTACAAGAGAAAGCACAATGTTTAAGAAGCTCTAAAGCAAACAGTAACTGATTTGAAGCAAGGATAAACTCAACACTTCTCAAGGGACTCAAGAGTAGGCTGGCAGAATGCAACCCCAAAGAAGATAAGGGGAGTTATAACACTCCAGGTCTTAAGCTTATAAGACTCCTTCAATAAATTGTTATTGGCTCCAGAAAGATGATCAAGGATCAGGACAAGTATGGTCAGAGAAAGGCATCAAGGAGTGGTATAACACACTCAAAAATTCCAACAGACAGAATTTTTCTTCAACCAGCAAGGCTATTGGTTGGTGATAAGGATCAAGGATCAAAATTTTGAGTATGGAGGCTCAAGGATCAAACGTTTGAGTATGGAGACTCAAGGATCAAGGGTGTGCTTATTTTATGTTGGATGATTCCATGCTCTGATCATTCAATGATTCCATTTGATGATTGATCCAAAAGGCAGGGGAGAGCCCTCCCTTTTATTGGCAGGAGGCCCTGTTAGACTATGTAAAACGTATTCTAGAAATAGAGCGGAAAAGCAATAAAAATCATGTGGTCACTTGCGTCCGTATGTGGATGGGCTTGCACGACAATACCGGAATCACCCACCCCTTGTCCGAAGGCGGACGGGGTGGGAAAGGGAAATGAGCCAAACCGCCGCATATTTCCGCGGGCGGTAGTCAACAATCTCCACCCCTCGTCCAAAGGCAGAAGTGGGTGGGAGAGTCCCAGGAAAGGTGACAGATGAAGTTTGTGAGAGCGCGCATGGGTGGATAGGAGATTGGCTTGAGGCGGTTGAGTAAATCCTGACAGGCTTGAGATTCATGACTGATAGATTGAGTGAGATTGGAGATTGACGGATCCGAGGATTGGACAAATGCTTGGGGTGCAGTCAGGATGGATTTGGTAAGTCATGGATGAGTGCCACACGGCGGTTGGATAAGAGATCAGGACGCGCGGCAGACAGGAGATTGGGACGCGTGGCGTACAGGAGATTGGGACGCGCGGCGTACAGGAGATTGGGACGCAAGGTGGACAGGAGATTGGGACACACGGCAGACAGGAGATTGGGACGTGTGAGGATAAGGATGAGGATGGGCGGCGCGCAAAGATGATGAGCGCGGATGAGGGACGCGCAAGGCGCAAGGATGATGATGCAGATGAACCTGAGGATGAGTTGGAATTGTTTTTTTTTTGTTTTTTTTTTTTTTGCACCGGACGGTACGTTTGCGCAACAGTTTATGGATTGAGGTCTTAAGGTGGCCAGGGTGTCTAGGATGGGGCACCACATCTCTTCCCAACTTACAGACTGTCCCTAGTCTGCTCCTGAGTTTGATTACATAAAAAAAAGAAAGGAAAGAAAAGATGATTGAAACCAAAGAATGGCCATTTTGATCTTGAGAGTGGTTTAAAAAGAATATGTTGATCCATCCAAAGAAAAATCCTAGAATTGGCTGAGATATAATGGAGAAGGCGTCCCAGGTGCTCACATGCGTTGCATGAAGTAGAGTTTCAGAACACAATGCAGCAGATGACCCTGGTGGTGCACAATTGGGAGGACTTACTTTTGGAAAAAGTTGCCTCCACACGAATGAAATTTCTTGACCTGATCAGCAGAGAACCTTCTGGCCATCTGAGTACCATCCAGTTCCTCCAAAACATATGATCCACCTCTAACTTGACAGATCACTTGGTAAGGACCATTCCAGCGGTTAGAGAAAAGCTTTCCCCACTGAGTCTCCAAGCAACAATTATAAGCTAAGACTAGGTCACCAGAGTTTAAAGGGTCCCTGATTCAATTTAGGTGTTTATCTTCCCAATACTGAACTGATCTTGCTCTTGATTCCATCATCTTCTGATAAGCTTTGTTAAAAATATCTTCACTCTGCTCCAGTTTCTTTGATCTGGCAACTAATAGGTCAGTAGTGGAGGAAACTTGTTCCCAAGAGATGCCCAAGAAATACTCCATTTCCAGATCAAGAGGAAGAACAGCCCTCTGACCAAAGATGATTTCATAAGGAGAGTAACCAGTGGTTTGCTTGGTGGAAATTCAATCAGAGAAGAGGACCAAGGGGAGAAACCTCCAACAATTCTTGCCACTTTCACTAGCCAATTTAACCAGAGCAGCCTTCAAGGGCGCATGGCCTCTTTCCACCATGCCTTGTCCTTCAGGATAATGGGGATTAGTAACTCTATGTTGTCCAGGGAGCAATTTGATCATTTCAGCAAGTTTTCCACCAAATTCCAAGCCACCATCCGTAGAATAAGATTGAGCCAAGTCAGCATTGTCCAAGTCTCATGAAGGAAAGCTGCTACTGATTCAGAGCTGAGGTTCTTAAGAAACTTTGCTTCAACCCATCCAGAAAAATCATCTCTAGCCACAATGAGGTACTTAGCTCCACCAGCCTTAATGTGAACCACATCCATAACAATCTTCCCAAAGACAGTGGACTCTCCAGTGGGGTAACAAATTTTGGCCGGGCACCTAAGATCACGTTTGTGGCACATTTCACAACTCCTGCACCATTGGGAGAAGGATTTCTTCAGGGATGGTCACCAAAATTGTTTGGATATTTGTCGATAAGTTTTGGTTTCCCCACAATGACCAAGGCCTTCATGGAGAATTTCCAGGATCAAATCTTGCTTAGAAGGGATAGTAACCACAACAAGCGCACAAGGAGTTCCTCTTTTCATAAGCCTAGAACCTTGGACAAAGAAAATAGAGGAATTTCTTTTAAGGGATCAAAATTCTTTGGAAGAGAGATCTAGGGGGTCTTTGGAGAGTTGAAAGGTACTGCTCTAACTTAAGCCAGAAACCTTGCTGGAAACCAGAGTAATTTTGGGAGGAGAAGGCAAAGACAGGGCGGACCAAGGGTTCTTCCTCATTGAAATCTATTCCAACATCTGATTCATCATCTCCAATAGGTCTCCTAGATAAACCATCAGGCATAGTAAAAGATTTCCCAGGCCTGTGGACAATATCAAAAGAGAAAAGCTGGATAAAAGCTACCCAGCGAGTCATTGGAGCATTTGGAAGACTGGGAGCATTCATCATTTCCACAATGGATCAAGCATCAACTTGCAATTCAAAATGTTGACCCCAAAGGACAGTCTGGGGCTTCTTCAACATCCGGGCCACACCGCACAGTTCCAGTTTAGGCTGGGAGTACCTGGATTCCACATCTGAGAAAAGAAGAGATCCATACAGAGCAGGAAGATCCAAACCATTTTCATCTTCCTGGGTAAGGACAGCCCCAACAGATTGATAACTAGAGTCCGCTGCCAGCTTGATCTTGCCGGCTCCAGGTCCATTAGTGATCTTTTTCAAAACAATGTCTTTCCCAAAAATTTTTTTGAGAAACTGAAATGATCATTTTCAGTCTTGGGTCCAAATCCATTCAGAATCCTTCCTGGTTAAGCAACGCAAGGGAATACATATTTTGGAAAGTGAGGGAATGAAGATCCTGAAATAAGTTACGACACCTAGGAAACCTCTAACTTCCGTTGGATTTATTGGGGTAGGCCAGGAGATGATTTTGTTGACTTTAGGGGGTGCCATCCTTCTTCCTTCCTTGCAGACTATATGACCAACAATTTCCAAGGCAGGGACACAGGCCGCAAGTTTTGATCCAGAGACAGTAAGGCCAGATTCCTTGATTTGAAACAAAATTCTTTCCAAGATAGTAGCATAATCCCAGATAAATTGTTGGATTCCTGAGTGCAAAGGTAAGAGCTCATTATCATAGTCAGAAACTGGACCTTTAACCCCACCGTCATAAATAAAGATACCTGCATGATCCAGGATTTTGTCCTGGAGGGTCCACATCATCTGAGCCTAATAGACTGCAACCAAGTTGGTGGCACCTTGAGGAAATCGAGTCAGTTGAAATTGACCAAGGGGAGTATTGAAAGTAGTAAGCGGCCGAGAAATAGGATGAAGGGATTGTTCATCATAGCCACCAATAATGTCACCTAGACCATGGCAAGCTCTCCCAGATAAGGATTCAACAAATTCTTCATTGGCAGGAGGCACGCCAGAGTCTTTAATAGTAACTTTATTAAGAGGTTGGAGATCATGAACTACTCTAAGTTTACCATTACTCTTTAGAACACAGAAAACAGGAATGGAATATCCAGAAGTTGATTTTTTGTATAAACTGGTTTGGACTTGTTTGCGGACCAACTTGATGAATTCGTCGATTTTAGCAGCAGGGATTGGATTCTTTTTCTTTTGCCAAGGATCATGTTCAACTACAGGGATGATGTAAGGGAGACCATAGGATTCTTTCAAGAGACCTCTCTCTTCTTCACAGAATTCAATAGATTTTTCCCTTAGAGACAAGATATTTTTATCAAATTTAACTCATCACGAAGAAGCCATGCATCTGGACCAAAGTTGACCACTTTCAGATGTTTTTCAGTGACCCGTCCAGAGGGAATGAATGGGCCAGTGATGAATTGGGATATACCACAGTAAGGATTGCGGGATAGAGGAGGACGCATAAGGGGAGGATTGAGGTTGATAGGCATTGGTTGGTTTACTGGCTGAACCTTCTTTGCAACTGGTTTGTACTTGGTGGCAAAGGAGAGGAATCCTTGCTTCCTCCAAGCATTGACCAGTGAGACCTGACTACAAAAACTGAGGCCATATTCCAACATCTTCCAAGTTTGATGTTCTGCTGCTTCCTTGAAAGGTGCCTTCTCCATAAAAGAGGATCCAAAAGATAACACATTGCTCACATGTGTGGCACAGGGTAGAGTTTCAAAAACAACAGTAGTAGAAGCCCTTGGTGGTGCACAATTGGGAGGACTTACTTCTTCATACCAACGCCACCAAGAAAAGAATCAAGATTGAGATCTAGTTTAGACTCATTTCAGAGATTTGAAACCGGAATAGAGGATGATTGATCAGGCTGAAAAGAAAAAGGAAAAGAAGATACAACAGATCCAGACAGAGAAGAAATATTTTTGGATTTTTTGGATTTTTTATGTGTTTGATTTTTGATCTTATTTGGATGAGAAGGAAATGATGAGGAAAAAGAAAGATATGCCTCTGAGATGGGATTTGGTCCATGAGTTGAAGTCTGAGGCTGAGAAAAACTACAACTATCAGTAGGGCCAACTATTCTGCTAAAAAATGAGGATGAGAGGAATGAGAGTTTTCTTTCTGCTTTCCTTTCAGAACAGATTTGGGAGGATGACCAGGGAAGTCTCTTTCCCAGAAACCCAAATCCAGAGAAGAAATAGGAACTTCAATCTTTCTGCCATCAGCATCAGGGAGGAGAATTCTCTCCCCAACTTGATCGGAAAAAATCAGGGTAGCACCAAAGTCCATTAAGAAAGGTCTTCCCAAGATCATGGGACCATCCAGACGAGTGATCCAGAAGTGACAGGTGCCAACAATATTTCAACCAATTCAAACAGGGATATCCTCAGCAATACCGACCAGCTCACAGGACTGATTCCCAATTCCATAAACCGCAGAGTTAAAACTGACCCTTGGACTAAGTTTAAGCTTGCAGGCCATGGAGTCCGAAATCAAGTTGAGCTGAGAACCCAAATCCACAAGGAGAGAAACCGTTTTAGTTGAATCACCAAGATAACATGGGAGAAAGCCAAGAGGACAGGAATACAGGTTGGTATCTGAAGAGGGATCTGTTCCACCAGAATCCTCTATCAGAGTACCAGAGGAGACCTTCAATTTGTCCGGACCAATCTCCACACATTGACAAGAAACCCATTTCTTCATCCCTTCAGCCACAGATGGAGAGATTGACAGGATTTCATCCACAGATAGATCAGTGATTTTAAGATCAGAAATTTTCTTTAATACTCCTTCCACAGCATTAGGGTAGTCCTTGGAGATGCCCCTCTCAAATTGTACTTTGGGCTGGGTGGAGGGAGGAAGATCAGGTGAGATAGGTGCTGGAAGAGGATCTGAGGGTTGGACAGGTTGAAGATGGGGAAGATCAGAGTTGTCCTGGAGCCTTTACATAAGTGGTTCCCTTTCTAATTCCATGTCTTCCACATCAGAGGAAGGAGGCTCAGGTGAAGATTGACTTTTAACGGGTTTTTGCAGGATTGAAGATGGAACAGGAGGAGACTTATGAAGTTTTGGTTACTCATGGCATTTCCTAGCTGGATCAGATTGATAGGTGCCAGGGAAGCTGGAAGAAGTGATAGCTGGAGGATACCAAGTTTGCAGAGTTCCACAGGACAATCTAAAATCCACAGAAACCAAGGATGCCTTCTTAGGAGTTGGTGGTTGGTATGAGGCCACCACATGGCGGATTGGACAAGACAAATTGAAAGGGATCAAAGCACAATTAGGAAGGAAGAAATTTTTCCCTTCTGCTCTACTAACTTCTCCTCCTTTTCCTTCTGGAGTTCAGGACATCTACCAGTACCATGGCCTTCCCTATGGCAATAATAACAGACTATAGTAGATTTAGGCACAAAATTAGCAGGTTTAGTAGTGGCTAAAGAGGTTATTTTCTGATCTATATTATTCTCAAATGCCTGAAGTAATTTAGTGATCTCATCTATAGTAGGTGTCTCCCAGGTGGTCTGAGGATTGGGTTTAGGTCTGCAATTGGCTTCCATCTTATTCATGATTTTGTTAGATGCTTGAAAATAGGGGGCAAGGACTGGTTCAGTGATTTTACGTTTTTCAAAGGTGAGAGCTGTTTGACCTTTCATCAATTCATCCACAGTATTCCTAAGAACCATGAAAGCAGGGAGCTTGAACGGATTATCTCTTGTCGTGATCATGGATCCAGATTTCACCAATTCATCCTTAATTCTTTCCTGCACTCCTGGAGAGAAAGACTGAAAAAATCACACTCAAATGTCATCCAACATATCAATGTGATCGTTCTGGATAAGGTAGGACTGGATAGGGTCCCAAGATTTTCTGAAAGCTTGATACTCAGAGGCTGAGGAGATACCACTATTGGAGATCCATTGAGAAACCAGGGCATCCAAGTCTTGCAAAGTAAATCTGGCTACATCTATTTTTCCCCAATAGGCCAACATAGCCTCCTTCAGGAGCCTCCAGTTTTGAGTTTCAAAACCCTCGAACTATTCAATAACCTCCATAACTTTGTCAGAAGAGATAAAAAATTGTAACTGATAAGCCATATCATATTCACTGGCACCATCCACTTCAGCAGCCATCTCATAGGAGTCTAGGAATCATTCAACATTGGTCCCATTGAAGCCTAAGTTTTTGTTCTGAGGTTTGATTTTGACCATCTTGGCCCAAACAGATGAGGAGGATCCAGCAGATTCCATGTGGAAGGGTTCCTAAGAGATCAAAACAAGCAGAGTTCCAAGGTGGCTCACAAGTGTGGCAAGAGTAGAGTTTCACAAAAACAACAAGGATCTTTCCCAGATGTGTCATACTGACCGCAAACTCAGTCTAACCTCAGTCCTACCCTCAGGCCTGATCTACCTTCTTAGGAACTTCAACCTCAGGGCTCAGGAGACTTACATCAATATGTCTCCAGTAACTATATACCTCAGGATCTTCATGCATTACATATCTACATATAGTCTAACCTCATACTATACACAGATAGACCCCATAGGCTTGCACATACTCAATCTCCCAGGCTCTACTCTATCTCTCTGTCTAACCCATACCTCTTTGGGTTACCTCTCTGTCTAACCCATACCTCTTTGGGTTATCTCTCTGTCTGACCCATACCTCCTCTGTGTGGTTTATCCTTTGGGAATCTTTATGTACATCCTCCTGCGGATTGTATTACATACTCTCTCTACTTAGTACCTAGTGTCATGACTCCCATGTACACTGTACATCCTTCAACTGTACTCTCCCAACTAAGAAAGCTCAGACCTGGAACCTTGTCCCAATGTAGAAGCAGCCTAACCTAATGTAGTAGCATCCCTGATCAGCCCTCTCTGTTACTTAGACTGTTCCCATGACATCATGTGTGTAGTCTGAGCCCCAACCACTTGTACCTCTGTTTTAGTTCCAACCTCTTGTCTATTTAATAAGCCTCCTCTTTCCTCTTCCTGATGCTTCCCCCATGAAATCAGTTTACTACTTCTTACTAGGAGATCTTTCCCAGCAAGTGTCATTCAGCACCATTCAACCCAATCCTCCTCTACTCCTGTTAGCCTCCTTCAGTAACCTTGCCCCCAAGCCTACTGTGGGTAGAGACCCCTCTGTGCCAAGCCCTGCTTGCATGTCAGCAGCCCTTGTGACATTAAACTGATTTCTTCCCCAATAACCCCTTCTTCACCAACCACCCTCCTTATCCTTATAGACAGCATCAAATTTTGCTATTGAGTTGTGGCAATTTTTTTTTGCTTTATTTCTGTCCCTACCTTGAACTTGGCTATTTGATTTGTGGCCATTTTCATTGCTTCCCTTACCTTACTGTCAAACCTACTCAGAGCTCCAGCTCTCCACCCTCTAAGTATCACTTTGATGCTTTGATGCTTTGACGCTTTGACGCTTTGAAGCTTCAACGCTTCGACACTTCGACGCTTTGACGCTTCAACGCTTTGACACTTCAACGCTTTGACGCTTCGACACTTATTAGACAAGGTATAGTAACCAGTATTTGACTGTCCCATAAAGGTAATCAAAGGAAGAAAAATCCCTTTTTAATCATTTTATTCTTGCTCCAAGGTGAAGAACAACTTTTGGGTAACTAATTATTCTCAGAAGTAATAATGCCCCCACGACGTGCTCTTTTTTCTCACATTTCTAGCCCAGCAGTCACCCGCAGCTCTAGGGGGAGAGGTACCACTGAACCTACTGACCATTCTACCCCTAGATCTTGTGGAAAAGGTAGGACCTTTTTGAACCTGATTGCACCAGTGGCTACCACTTCCACTCCTATGGATACAGGTTTATTGGAACCTATTCCCCAAGTATCCCTTTCTACTATTCCTTCTTGTCAGCCTGCTACTTAGCACAGAGCAACCTGAAAAAGCAAAAACAATAATAATATTAACAAAATTAAAAGGAACAAAGATAAATGAATAAATAAAATTATTATAAAATAAAGGAGTATGAAATCCATAAATATTATTGCAGAAATGGATTCCCCACCCAAAATAAGGTAGGGTCACTCACTGACCCCACCCTTGAATTCTTACTCCTTATATTTATTAATTAATTTAATACAAAATGGTAAATGACCACGGCACCAGTATGGCACCTTTTAGCCATTTTAATATTTCACATGATATGTCATGTATAGGTTTCACACCTAAATTTCAGTCGAAATCCAGGTGTTGTGTGTAGTTTAGGAGTTACACGGGAAATTGTGTTTTGTCACAATTCCCGCACGCAGCCCCGCGTCCCTACAGCGCTGGTCTCCTGCATATGCAAACTCCCGCACGCAGCCCCGCGTCCCTACAGCGTTGGACTCCCGCGTACGCCAACTCCCGCACGCAGCCCCGCGTCCCTACAGCGCTGGACTCCCGCGCAACTGAATTCCCGCGCAGGTAATCCCGTGACCTAGTCACGCGCGCAGCGGTACAGTCCCCCGCGCGCATCTGAGCAGCGGATCAGTCCCCGCGCGCATTTGAATGGACTGATCCCCGCGCCTCCTGCAGTGACCAGTTTGACATCCAGGTACCGCTCAGAGGAGCTACAATATAGTAGGATCTACACTACTTATGTAAAGCTACCACACAAGCATAGATTATAGTTCAAAAACCTTAAAAATCAATTAAAATTAGTTAGTAACTAATTTTTATTATTTTTTATTAATTAAATAAAGATCCAGACTCACCACAAAATAAGTTGATCAGAACCTTCAAAGACCACGAAACTACATAAGGAGTGGTCGTAAAAATTATTGAAAATTACATACAGGATCAGCAGAGGATGGAGAATCAATAAAAATCCACGTCTGCTCACTTTGGACCAGTACTTACTGTACAAATTGAGGATCAGTGCAGGATCAGCAAAATGACTAATCTATTGATTAACAGATCCTGCAGCTAAAAAGGAGCTGTTCCTTGACAGATCTAAGGCCAGCAGGCTAACAGCACCTTAAAGACGTTCCAATCTTGCCCTGATTGCCCCCTTAGCCTCAGCCCATGGCTGGTACCCCTTCTAGAGGCCCTCAAGCACCCAAAAAAGAATATTTAAACAGGCTCTTTATGCCCTTCTGTTTCCAAGAAGTTAATCAGTTATCAGGAATTATTTATTATCAATCAGACACGGTGTCATTGTTAATCAAGTGCTTATATGAAGATAAGAAAGTGATTTATGACTTATTCTGTAGTAGTATTATTTACCTTTATTAACCAATCGACCATTGAAGTTTAGTCAAGCAATCAACCCCATCTGCTCTGAAACCCTTCCAATTGTTCCAGGATTTTCGTGGTCAAGTGCTCAGAGTGAGTTTTTCCCTTCCTGTCTAGGCCACTAGTGCTGTTAAGCCCGGCCATTAGTGGAATAAGTCCTTTCTAAGGCACCCATATTTATTCCAAGGTTCTTAAACTGCTTATGGAGGCCCCTTGAAGAGAGGTTGCTAGTCTGTAAAGATCCCCAGTAGTATAATACTGTGGCCCCTCTTTTTATATTATATTTAAAATATTTATAACCAAACCAAACAAACCTTGCACTTGCTCTTACCATACCATTATTGGAGCTTTAAAGTGTATATTCTTTGGAATATTATTGCTCCAAGTTCTTTTATCACTCTCTGTAGCTAAAGGACTGCAAGGTTCCTGGTATCAGAGATCTGACACTTCTTCTGACAATTCTAGCCTCCACAGGATCACAGGTCAGTTTCCAAGCCCAGTTTACCATGGTTTGGACTCTCCTGCTTATGATGCAAGCATGGTCCCAATCCCAGGAGAAGGTGAGAAGATGAAGAGGATGAAGACTCAGGATTTGATTCCAGAATCTTGAGTGGCCTGGGTTCACCATCCCCAGAGGGTAATCCTAGTCAAACTTCTAATTCAACAGCAGTTCCTTCACCTTCCCCACACACCAACCTTCCTTCCACCACTCAGGCTCCTTCAACAGACCCTGCCCTGCTGGCCATTCTTCAGCAAATGACCACTGCAATGACTCAACTTTCTAAACCTGCTGACCATGGACCCTCTACTAACTTTAAATCTCCATCTATCAATGCCCCAGATAAATTTGATGGAACTAACCCAACCAAGCTTAGACCTTTCCTTTAAGCTTGTGAACTCATTTTTGCAAATGATGAAAGAGTTTTCGCTAATGACAGAAAGAAAGTATTCTTTACAGTCTCTTACCTTTCAGGAAATGCCAGTCAATGGATCCAAACCTATCTTGCTCACATTGATAATCATGAGCCAGACTTCATACTTAACTCCTGGCTTCTATTCACTCAACAGCTTCATAATCTTTTTGGGGATTGTCTAGAAATCCAGCGTGCTGAGAAGGAGTTAACCCTCCTTGATGAAAGACAGTGGTTATGCTACTAACTATATCACTGAATTCAGGAAACTTATGACCAAGGTCTCTGGGTGGGGTGATAAAGCCTTTTTCTTTCATTTTAGACAGGTTATCCCAGCCAGATTACTGGACCAACTAGCTGGTTATGATGGACCTCAAGAAACCTTGCAAGACCTAATGGATATTGTTCTTAAGTATGACACTTGTTACCATGAAAGGATCCGGGAGAAGTCCTTCACTCTCCCTCAGACCTCAAGACCTGGACCCAGTCTTCCAAATCCTCAGAAATCTCAACAGACCAGCCAACCAGGTAGGTTTAAGGGTAAGACCAAGCCAATCCCTACTAATTCTACTCCAACCTATGTCCCTAATCCCAACGTAGGAGAGGATGGAAACCTCAAGGCTGAAGAAAAAGCTAGACAAGAAAGAGGGGGTTTGTGTAACTACTGTGGAGGAACTCACAAAATTAGCCTCTGCAGGAGACATCCAGATTTTAAGCCTGGCCAGAAGCCCAATCCTATGAATCCAAAACAGGGAAAAGACTAGGTGATGGGAATGTGGTACTCCTTGAAAATGAGCCTCCTAATATTTGAGTACAAACTTTGGAAAGAAAAGACGCTAACCCTCCTTCCAAAGACTTACTTTTTGTTTGCTTGACCAATAACCAGGCTTACAGTGTACTTGTTGACTCTGGAGCAACCCAATATGTTATTTCAAAATCTATGGTTTTAAAGTTTTCTCTATCACTCAAACCCCTGACCACTCCCATTTTCCTATTTACCTTCAGTCCTTCTGACTCACCTTCCCAGGAAATCACCCATAAGGTTTCCTTCAAATTCTCTTTGCCCTCTTTTCCCAACTTAGAATGGGATTTCTTGGTTGTTGATACTCCACCCAAAGAAGACATTATTCTAGGTATTGACTTCCTCCATTTCTGGAACCCAGAGGTAAATTGGCAACTGGGATTGATCACCCCAAGACACCAACCAACTTTGGATCATTCCTCTTCCGTTGAACTCTCCTTGGCCATTACTTCCTTTCCGCCAGTGAGCCTGCAGGTCACTGCTCCTGTCCCCTTTTCAGAATATATGCACTCACAACACTTCCCTTTGAGTTCAACAACTACTTCTGTGAACAGGATATTCTTTGGACATTCTCTGAAATTCTTGGAGGATATGGAGAATGATCTATCCATTCAAGTTTTGCATATGATTATTTCCACTTCTGACTCTGACCCAAAGCAGGCTACTGCAGAAGGTTTGGATGAAGATGAGGAAACTGATGAAATTGAAACTGTGATGGAGAGAGTTCCTGATGCTTATCATACCTTTTGAGATGTTTTTTCCAAGGTCAAAGCTGATAAACTCCCTCCTCATCGCGCTTACAACTATCATATTGAACTGGAAGGCCCTATGCCTCCAGTTGGGTATATCTACTCCCTTAGTGACCATGAGAAGGATGCCCTACAAGCCTATATAGCGGAAAATATAGAGAAATGTTTCATTCGCCCCAGCACTTCCAGCACTGGAGCACCTGTCCTCTTTGTAAGAAAGAAGGATGGTGGTTTGCAATTGTGTGTTTACTATTTCAAACTCAATGCTGTGACTCAAAAGAACCGGTATCCCATTCCTCCCATGACTCACTTATTAACATTCTTTTCTGGTTCTACCATTTTTTCCAAAATTGACCTCAGGGGTGCTTATAATCTCCTTCAAATTAAGGAAGGGGATGAACATCTTACAGCATTCAGAACTCAGTTTGGGAGTTTTGAATATTTGGTAATGCCTTTTGGACTCACCAATGCTCCTTCCTCTTTTCAATGTCTTGTTAATGACGTTTTTGCAGACCTTCTGACCATCTGTGTGGTGGTATACCTCAATGACATTCTTATTTTTTCCAAAAACTTAACAGAACATACAGCTCATGTGTGTGAAGTCTTGAACATACTTTGGAAGAACAACTTATATGCAAAAGCTTCTAAGTGTGAATTTCATGCCTCCTCAGTGGACTATCTAGGATATGTCATTTCCAGAAGTGGCATTGAAATGGATAACTCCAAGATCCAGAAGATCTTTGACTGGCCACCACCAACAAACAAAAAGGCCTTGCAAAAGTTTTTGGGTTTTTCTAATTTTTATCGCAGGTTTATCATTAACTATTCCAGAAAGGTGCACCTCCTCACTGCTCTAACTGGAGCAGACCCCATCTTTCCTTTATCCCCAGGGGCTCTGCAGCAGTTTGAGGACCTCAAGGTAGCCTTTACTAAAGCTCCTATACTCAGACATTTTGATTTTTCCTTACAAACCTTTTTGGAGACTGATGCCAGTGACTATGCCCTAGGGGCTGTCCTCACCCAAGCCTCTCTTGATGGATCCAAACACCCAATTGCTTTTGAAAGCAGGAAATTGGGTAGTGCTGAACTGAACTATGAAATCCACAATAAGGAACTCCTGGCCATTGTATGGGCCATCAAGATCTTGAGAGCTTACCTCCTCAGTCTTTCTTCTCCTTTTGAAGTTCTCACTGATCACTTATCTCTTAAATATTTCATGACCTCCAAAGTCTTGACTCGTCGCCAAGCCCGTTGGGCTGAGTTTCTGTCTGAATTTGACTTCACTATAGTCTATAGACCTGGAAAGCAATCGATAGTGCCTGATGTCTTGTCACGTCGAGACAAAGTTTATCCCAAGGGGGAAATGCCCTATGCAGAAAAGAATCCAGCAAATGTCAAACAACTCTTGAAACAGACTGACTTTGAACCTTCTAGAATTTTCTTTATCTCTGCAAAACAGGTTGAAAAACAATTGGAAACCTTAATTCAGTCCCAGATCTCCAACAAATCAACCCAGTAGATTTTTCAGAAACTACATAAAAAGGAACAAGTAAAGAGTTACCTTATAGACCCAGACACTGGACTCCTTATTTTCCAAAGCAGAATAGCAATCCCCAAAGAGGATGAACAACTCCAACTTGAAATACTTCGACAAAGACATGACTCTCCCCTCTCTGGCCACCCTGGACAAGACAAAACAGCTCATATAGTCAAAAGAGATTTCCATTGGGAAAATATGACTTCCTTTATCAAAGATTATGTTTCTTCTTGTTACCTTTGCAGAAGAAACAAAGCCAGTCACCACAAAAAGTTTGGACTCCTCCAACCCTTACCAATTCCAGATTCTCCCTGGGCTTCACTCTCTATGGACTTCATCTCACAACTACCACTATCCAATGGGTTTGACTCAATCCTTGTGGTGGTTGATTGTTTTTCAAAAATGTCACTCTTTATTAAAACCAGAACTGATATCTCCTCTGTGGAGTTGGCTAACCTACTAATTTCTCATGTTTTTACTAAACATGGCCTCCCAACTGAAATTTTCAGTGACAGAGGATCTTTATTTGTTTCTTCCTTTTGGAAAATTGTATGTGAAAAATTACAGATAAAAAGAAATCTTTCCACAGCTTATCACCCTGAAACAGATGGACAGACGGAACGAGTAAATCAGATCCTAGAACAATTTCTTAGGATGTATGTCAGTTATCACCAAGACGACTGGGATACCTGGATCCCCCTTGCTGAATTTGCTTACAATAATTCCACTCGCACTTCTACTAAGCAATCTCCTTTTTTCACCATCTATGGACAACATCCCAACTTTGAAAGTTTCCATGTAGTAGATGATCAACCTGCCAGCCACTACATAACCCAGATTCACCAGAATAAAAAGTTATTGGGTATTGAAATAGAAAAGGCAATTAAGACCTACAAAAGATATGCTGACCTAAAAAGAAGTGACTTCCCTGCCTCATTTGCTGTTGGAAACAAAGTTTGGCTCTCTTCTAAAAATATCAAAACTAATCTTCCAACTCATAAACTCTCAGAGCGATGGTTAGGTCCCTTTTTGATTACAGAACAGATTGGAAAAAGTTCATTCAAGCTTCAACTTCCTCAACAATGGTCCACCATTCACCCTGTATTCCACTCCTCCTTACTCAAGCCATATCAGGACAACTCACTATCCTCTAGGCACCAACCACCAACTGAGCCAGTCAAAATTGATGGTGAAGAAGAATGGGAATTGTCTCAGATATTGGATTCCAAACTTAAGAGGGGGAAATTATTTTACTTAGTTGAATGGAAAGGCTTCCAGAATGACAAGGAATGCACTACTTGGGAACCTCACTCTAATCTTACCAACTGCCCTACTTTACTTCAAGACTTCCATACACTTTATCCCTCAAAACCAAAGTCATCCTTAAAATAAAAACAATACAAACCTTACTCTCCTTTTTTCAAAATATATATATATATATATATATATCAATAACATGATAAAAAAAAATAAAGATTCTTTCTCCTTTTTCCCTTTCTTCAACCTTAGCAAAAAATAAAAAGATCAATTAATCCCCTCTAAGAAAATATAAATAAAAACAAAAAAATAAAATAATAATAAAATAAAACAAATTTTATATAAACAACTTTTTAGATAGCTTCACACATCAATTCTTCCAACTCTTTTACTCTAGACATCCAAGTATTTACTAATTTTAACTTGGCAACTTGATAAGAATTTTGCCCCCTTATAGTAGTCCCTACTTCAAAAGTATGCCCAGCTAAAGCCAAAATATCAGCTATTCTTTTCTTTATCTCTAAAACTTTTTTCTTTCTAGCTTCTAAAAAACCATACTTCTCTTTTCTTATCTCACTACCCCAACCCTTCTTTAAACCTTCCTGAAAATTTGAATTTAAAGTTCTAGAATTCCTACTATAAATCTCCAAAGATTGATTAACTTGTTCTTCATTTAAAACAGAATATTCTCTGAATCTTCTTCCTTCCATCATCTCCAATAACCTTTCCCCACTTTCCAATTCCTCCAACCAGACCTCAGTTTCACCTCTTCTTTCAATTCCTTTCCTTCTATTCATTCTGGTTTCCACCACCTTCATCTTTACCTCCAAATCCTTCATCTTGTTCCTCAAATCATCTAACTCCAAAGATTCATCTGATCTGCCCCCTTCTTCAACGATGATCTCTCTTCCTTTTCCTTTAACAATCTCTTTGGTGGTTCTTCTATCTTCCTCCATATCACTTAATTCCATCTCCAAACTCCCTTCAGCGTCTTCATCATCATCCCCGCTTCGGCGCTTTGATGGTTTTCTTTGACGCTTTGACGGTGGGCTTCAACGCTTCAACAAAATGCTTCGACGCTTTGACGTTCGACGCTTTGACGGCGAGCTTCAACGCTTTGACGATTTGCTTTGACGCTTTGAAGTTTGACGCTTTGACGGTGAGCTTTGACGCTTCAACGTTTGAAGCTTTGATGGTGAGCTTTGACGCTTCGACAACTTGCTTCAAAGGTTCAACAAACCCCTTTGACGCTTTGACAAATCCCTTTGACGCTTTGACCAACCCCTTCAATGCTTTGAGGACTTCCTTCAACGGATTCCAAAATACCTTTGTTTTGTACCCTTTTTGGGGGGACCTCGACCACCTCCTCGTCTGAATCTACGTGAGGGGTTCCCCATTGTATAAATGCCTCACCGCACTCCTCCTGCGGACGCCTCGACGTACCATCTATGGCAAAATTACCGGTTTGACGCAGCACCTCCCTCTTTTCTTGCGTTTTCTTCAATCTCTCCTGCATCAAACGGACTATTGCAAACCTTTATCAGCACTCCAGCACCTCCAATACTAAATCCAGAAGCACTTACCTGACGATTCATCAAGTCTGGATGAGTAACCCAAGGTCATGGCATCATCATCTGGAGCCTCTTTTACTTCAAAAGGTTGACTCTTCTCCAGGACCCATAAGGTTGGCCCCAAGGCCTTTCTGCCTTGCTTATTCATATCACACATTCTTCCATACTGCCTACAACTTTCACATTTGGCAGAATTGTTCTTGATACTGGTGGTGCAGATTCTTCCAAGCTTGACGCACCTATCACAACTTGGGTAGTATTGCTGGACTGGATGATAATTGTTGGTCTTCTCCATTGGATAGGTTGGTGTAGGTGGTCTGGTGTAAGGAGATAAAGGTGATTATGGGGTGGATGGTGGTGATGGTTGTGGGTAAGGGGAAGGAAAACTCAAGTTAGACATGGCTGAAGGACAAACTGGATGGCCTCTTAAACCTCTCCTTTTATGGTCATCAGGAGATGCCCTCTTCTTCACCAGGGGGTACTGTCATACTGACACCAAACTCAGTCTAACCTCAGTCTTACCCTCAGGCCTGATCTACTTTCTTAGGAACTTCATCCTCAGGGCTCAGGAGACTTACATCAATATGTCTCCAGTAACTATATACCTCAGGATCTTCATGCAGTACATATCTACATATAGTCTAACCTCAAAATATACACAGATAGACCCCATAGGCTTGCACATACTCAATCTCCCAGGCTCTACTCTACCTCTCTGTCTAACCCATACCTCTTTGGTTTACCTCTCTGTCTAACCCATACCTCTTTGGGTTATCTCTCTGTCTAACCCATACCTCCTCTGTGTGGTTTATCCTTTGGGAATCTTTATGTACATCCTCCTGCAGATTGTATTACATACTCTCTCTACTTAGTACCTAGTTTCATGAATCCCATGTACACTGTACATCCTTCAACTGTACTCTCCCAACTTAGACAGCTCAGACCTGGAACCTTGTCCCAATGTAGAAGCAGCCTAACCTAATGTAGTAGCATCCCTGATCAGCCCTGTCTGTTACTTAGACTGTTCCCATGACATCATGTGTGTATTCTGAGCCCCAACCACTTGTACCTCTGTTGTAGTTCCAACCTCTTGTCCATTTAATAAGCCTCCTCTTTCCTCTTCCTGATGCTTCCCCCAAGAAATCAGTTTACTAATTCTTACTAGGAGATCTTTCCCAGAAAGTGTCATTCAGCACCATTCAACCCAATCCTCCTCTACTCCTGTTAGCCTCCTTCAGTAACCTTGCCCCCAAGCCTACTGTGGGTAGAGACCCCTCTGTGCCAAGCCCAGCTTGCATGTCAGCAGCCCTTGTGACAAGATGGTGCACGATTTGGAGGACTTACTTCCGGACTAAGTTGCCTCCACGGATCAGATCTGAAAAGGGAACAAAAGAAAAGAAATAAAAGAAAAAAAAGATCCAATTGTATTTTGGAGTTTATTCTTCAAGTTAGGACTGTAAATCCAAAGGTTGCTGGTTCAATCCCGGCACGGGGAACCAAATGTAAGACTCCAAACAGTGCTAGGCCATGGCAGTTCTGTGGAGAGGAAAGGTGCTGTTTAGGCTGCCCTCCTGATTGTTACAAAAATATTTAAATGTAACAGAGATCAAGGTCCAGAACCTGGTAAGTGCGGAATCAAGGAGTAGAGGATAAATATGATAATAGTTTGGTAGCAATGGAACAGCAATATCTGAGACAAGTTTATGCAGGGAAAAACTTGAACAAAAGAAGTTAAAGTCTGCTTAGATTGCAAGGAACAAAAGCTGTTGTATGTAAACAACGCCCACAAGCTAATAACTCTGGTTTTCAGCAGAAGATTGGGGATGATCAACTCAAACCCAAGCAACCTCCAGGTTCTCAATGAACCTGCCCAACTCTCCGCAATCAAGCGCTTGAAGGGTACAAGATAACTGAGGGTGGCTGTACAAGACAAAGCACAATGTTTAAGAAGCTCTAAAGCAAACAGTAACTGATTTGAAGCAAGGATAACCTCAACAATTCTCAAGGGACTCAAGAGTAGGCTGTCAGAATGCAACCCCAAAGAAGATAAGGGGAGGTATAAAACTCCAGGTCTTAAGCTTAATAAGACCTCTTCAATCAATTGTGATTGGCTCCAGAAAGATGATCAAGGATCAGGACCAGTATGGTCAGAGAAAGGCATCAAGGAGTGGTATAAAACACTCAAAAATTCCAACAGAAAGAATTTTTCTTCAACCAGCAAGGCTATTGGTTGGTGATAAGTATCAAGGATCAAAAGTTTGAGTATGGAGGCTCAAGGATCAAAGGTTTGAGTATGGAGGCTCAAGGATCAAGGGTGTGCTGATTTCATGCTGGATGATTCCATGCTCTGATCAGTCAATGATTCCATTTGATGATTGATCCAAAAGGCAGGGGAAAGCCCCCCCTTTTATGGGCAGGAGGCCCTGTTAGACTATTTACAACGTATTCTAGAAATAGAGCGGAAAAGGAAAGAAAATCATGTGGTCACTTGCGTCCGTATGTGGATGGGCTTGCGCAACAATACCAGAATCACCCACCCCTTGTCTGAAGGCGGATGGGGTGGGAAAGGGAAATGAACCAAACCACCGCAGATGTCCGCGGGCGGTAGTCGACACTCTCCACCCCTCATCCAAAGGTGGAAGTGGGTGGGAGAGTCCCAGGAAAGGTGACAGATGAAGTTTGTGAGAGCGCGCATGGGCGGATAGGAGATCAGCTTGAGGCGGTTGAGTAAATCCTGAAAGGCTTGAGATTCATGACTGATAGATTGAGTGAGATGGGAGATTGACGGATCCAAGGATTGGACAAATGCTTGGGGTGCGGTTGGGATGGATTTGGTAAGTCATGGATGAGTGCCATGCGGCGGTCGGATAAGAGATCAGGACGCGCAGCGGACAGGAGATTGGGACGCGCTGTGGAAAGGAGATTGGGACGCGCGGTGGACAGGAGATCGGGAAGCGCGAGGGCAAGGATGAGGATGGGTGGTGTAAGACTCCAAACAGTGCTAGGCTGTGGCAGTTCTGTGGAGGGGAAAGGTGCTTTTTAGGCTGCCCTCCTGAGTGTTACAAAAATATTTAAATGTAACAGAGATCAAGGTCCAGAACCTGGTAAATGAGGAATCAAGGAGTTGAGGATAAAGATGACAATGGTTTGTTAGCAATGGAACAGCACTATCTGAGACAAGATTATGCAGGGAAAAACTTGAACAAAAGAAGTTAAAGTCTGCTTAGAGTTCAAGGAACAAAAGCTGTTGTATGTAAACAACGCCCAAAAGCTAATAACTCTGGTTGTCAGCAGAAGATTGGGTATGATCAACTCAAACCCAAGCAAGCTTCAGGTTCTCAATGAACCTGCCCAACTCTCCGCAATCAAGCGCTTGAAGGGTACAAGATAACTGAGGGTGGCTGTACAAGACAAAGCACAATGTTTAAGAAGCTTCAAAGCAAACAGTAAGTGATTTGAAGCAAGGATAACCTCAAAACTTCTCAAGGGACTCAATAATAGGCTGGCATAATGCAACTCCAAAGAAAATAAATGGAGGTATGACACTCCAGGTCTTAAGCTTAATAAGACCTCTTCAATCAATCGTGATTGGCTCCAGAAAGGTGATCAGGGATCAGGACCAGTATGATCAGAGAAAGGGATCAAGGAGTGGTATAACACACTCAAAAATTCCAACAGACAGAATTTTCTTCAACAATCAAGGCTATTGGTTGGTGATAAGGATCAGGCCACAGAGGGGCAAAGACTAAGGGTCAAGAATGGATCAGGGGGCAATCAGAGATATACCCAGGATAAGGATCAGGATTCAATTTTACGATAATGGGAAGCACAAGCACACACACCCCTTGGATGAATTTCTATGATGATGATCTCCTATGTTGCTGAAAAAGCAGGGGAGAGCCCCTCCTTTTATAGACCAGAGGCCTGTAGATTATTTACAAGAGAGATTTACAAATGGGAGCGGATTTTTTTTTTATTACAAATCAGTGTCATGAGAAAACAAAAAAAGAAAACAAAGAAAAACAAACAAGCATTCAGAGAATAAAAACCAAAGAGGGACGCCCGCGGGCATCCTGATGGGCCCGGGCAACTGCCGAGGCCACGGATGGCCCCCGGTAGGTGTCCAATGGGCCCGGGCAACTGCCAAGGCCGCGGATGACCGCCGGAAGGTGTCCAACGGGCATTGGCAACAGAAGAGACCCGCGCGGGCAATGGACAAGCCGCGCAGGAGATCATTAAGCTAGGAGGTGGTAAGAACAAGGTAGACGGCTGCTTGAGACGGTTGTTGTCACAGGAGGTAGATCAAGGGATAGGAGGATGATTGGAAATGGGCTCCTCTGGGCTGAGTGGTCAATTGGGAGCGTTGTGGAGATGATTGGCTAGGGTGGGCAAGGGGAATCGAGGATGACGAGTGGAGTAGGAGCCTTTGACAACAGATATTCCCAACTCCAAGAGACTTGTCCAACGCCTCGATTGATTGTGGGGATCAAAGCCAAGGCCAAGTTTGTTGTGGGATAGGCCGTTCATCCTGGTATAACCAAGCGGACAGGGCTGACCTCTGGGTGTTGCATCAATCTCTTGAACCTTGGTTGCAAACATTAACAAGAGCAGTGCCGTGAGCGGTACAATTTTCCCCATGGCCGATAGCATTTCGACTTTGAGTTGTCAGCAGTAACTTGTTCCAGGGAGAAATGCACTACAATTCAAGGAATTGTGGTGCAAAGAATCCTTCTATCCAATATTGGCAAACGGAGACTGGATTCAGGGAAGGATGGGGGGAAATGATGGTGATGATGGATGTGATTGGTGATGGATGACAGCATGAGGATGGCAATGGATGGTTTTTTTTTTTATAATGATACCTATGAATGATAATAAGGAAAAATCATCACAAAAAAATCAAAATCTCCGCACTGGTCAGGGTGTCCAGGATGGGGAACCACAGCGGCGCGCAAAGATGATGAGCGCAGATGAGGGACGCGCGACGCACAAGGATTATGATGGGGATGAACCTGAGGATGAGTTGGAATGGTTTTTTTTTGCACAAGATGGTACGTTTGTGCAGCAGTTTATGGATCAAGGTCTTAAGGTGGCCCGGGTGTCCAGGATGGGCCACCACACCGTCAGAATTCTTGTATTCTAGTCAAAAGCCACAGAATCTCCTGAGCATGTCTTCCAGGGTCTGAATCATTCTTTCAGCTAAGCCATCCATCTGGGGGTGATAAGCTTTATGGAAAGCTAAGGTGGTTCCAAGCATATCATGAAGATTTCTCCAGAACTCTGAGGTGAATTTAGGGTCTCTGTCACTGATAATAATCTTGGGAACTCCAACATCAGCAATGATTCTGTTCCAAAATAATAGGGCAATTCCAAAGCTGTGTCTTCCTTGTGATTAGGTAGAAACTTTGCTTTCTTGGAGAACCTATTCACAATGAATAAGAATGAGTTGTAGGAATAGGCTCCTCTTGGTGGTAGTCCAGTTACAAAGTCCATGTTGATGATCTCCCATCTTTTCTTGGGTTCAGCAATCTTTTGCAGTAGACCAAACCCTATCCCAGTGGTCCTGTTGGACTTCTAACAAGTTTCACAACTGGTAACATACCATATAGTGGAGTCTCTCCAATTAATCCACCCAGCAGTTTTTTCAACCTTATCTGAGGTTCTATCAGCAGATAAATGACCAGATGAGCAGTTATCATGGCACTCAGACAAGACATGTTTGATATGGTCATCCTTAGTTAAGACCATAACACTTGAATTTTGATGCCTATAGTATACTAGACCATCCCGTATGGTAAACCTTCCGGCTTTGTATGGTTTCAAAAGAGGTTCAGGTAGGCTATTGATCAATTCAGATGGTGGAGAAGTACTTTCTATAATAGTGATCAGAGTTTGTATGCTAGAACTTTAAGATTCTTTGATTGAGTTGAACAATGATTCATTCAGTTCACAAATGTGGATTCCCATTATAGGAGCTTCAATGTTCAACCTGTTAATTTTAAGGATAGGGAAGATATCATTATCCTCTGGATCATGAGCAGGGTTACTTGGGTCATTGGGTAAAGCATTCCTGCTCAAACTATCAGCATTCTGGTGTTTAGTCCCAGCTTGATGAACTATGGTCATCTGAACTCTGTACTGTTGTATGGCTATCTGCCACCTTAACATGTGCCTACTAGGGGTCTTCATGTTCATCAATGTCCTGAAAGCATTGCAGTCAGTCATCACAGTTAAATTGGTGCCTTCCAACTAATAATGTAGTTTCTCTAGAGCCCATACTAAGGCAAGACATTCCATTTGACTTTCACCGTACCTTTTCTCAGTGTCTTTAATTTGTCTGGATATGAAGAGTATATATTTTTCCACTGGTTTGTCATTCTCTATGGCTTCTTGGTGTAAAACATCTCCTAGCCCTTCCATTCTGGCATCGATGTAGAGTTTGAAAGGTTTAGAATAATCTGGCTGAATCAATACTGGAGCTGAGTTCATTGCCATCTTGAGTTCCTCATAGTTCTTGAATTTGTCATGAGTCATTTCAAACACAGTGGTGTTGTTGAAGATCTCATACAGGCATTTGGTTAGAAGAGAAAACGTTTGTAATTACTTTCTATAGTAGCTGCAGAAGATGATAAAGGATAGGAGTTCAGTTTTATTCTGAGGCATAGGCCTATTCATTACTGCTGCTATCTTGGTTTGGTCAGCAGCTAAGGTTAGTCCAGAGACAATGTGTCCTAAGGCCTTGAGTTCCCCGTAGCCAAAGTTACACTTTTTCATTGATACTTTTAATCCTACAGCAGATGGGTTCAGAGGACTAGCCTTAATTTATCCATATGAGTATCCCAATTATCAGAGTAAATGATAACATCATCAATGTATACCATCATCCATCCCTGTCTGATGAATAATCCTAGGACAATATTCATTATCCTATGAAAATGAGAAGGAGCATTTTTTATACCAAAAGGCATCCCAAGATACTCATAAATTCCCAAATGACAGATATTTCTCATTAATTTCTGGCTATCAGGGCTGATAGGTATCTGGTGAAAACCTTTCAGCATGTCCATGGTAGTGATGTACTTAGCCTTGAACAGGTTATGCAGAGCATGTTCAATCCTTGGAATTGGATACTAATTGGCTTGGGTGTAGTTGTTCAGCATTCTGAAATCTCCTACCATTCTTGACTTATCATTATGCCAAGCTAGAATTACTGGGGTAGTGATATCCACTTTTTCATTTTGTCCTACTTTCCTTAAGACTTGTAAGTCAACCAACTCTTGAATATGAGTTTCCAGAGCAGCTCTAGATTTGTGAGTAGAAGGGTAAGCAGGTCTCCTGAGGTTAGGTGGGTAAGGAGGCTTAATGGTCAGATTTAGGATCATATCATGTCCTTTGATGTTACCAATGGGGTGATCCTTGGTACAGAAAGCATTTTGATTTTCAAAGCATACTTGTAGGATATCCCCTTTTTGTTCTTCATTGAGCAGGGAATTCAAAGCTGCTTGAGATAATTATTCCTGATTGAAACTCTGTAAGTGTTTTTCATAAGTTGAATCAGAAGTTTGAGCATTGAAATGGCATATTTTGGAACTTCTTGTTCCAGTCTCCACCTATAGTGAAGTATCTACCCTTGCTTTGGAATACATCTATACCATATAAGCAAAGAGAATCATTTCCAAGGATAAATTAATCACATATTCCATTTTGGAGTAATACAAATTTAATGTTCAGTTTGAGTGATCCTTTAAAGTGAGGGAGTATGATATCAGAAGACCATACTCCAACAGCATTGAGAGCAGAATTACAACTGCTGAACTTAGCCTGAGGTACTGGTAGCAAGTTCAGTTTCCAGTTTGGTTCTTGATTCTGCAGATAAGTTGAACCAACACAAGAGCAAAAGGCTCCACTGTCTAGAAGTAACTTAACAGGGGAACCTTGGATTAAACCAGTAGCCAAGCATGTTTTGCCTGAAGTGTAACTTTTACCGGCAGAAGATTTTAGAGTCAAGTCCTTAGCCTCAGAGATGTGGTGAATCTTCATATTGGGATGAAGTAAGTTAGAATCCTCATGGACAGAATTCATGTCCAGAGAAGACTCAATACTTCCTTCAATAAAATTGATGGGGTTAGTGATCATTAAATCACAATCAGAGAGTGATCCATCAGTCTCATCAAGGTGAGGGTCAGGATTGTCATACTCTTCTCCTTCAATAAGATTAACCATTTTCCTAAATAGAGGAAAATCAGGTTTTACATTTCCTGTTTGGTTACAGTTCCAACATACTTTTTCCTTTGACTCTGGAGTCTTCTTGACTTCCAAGGTAGTTGGCTTAGTGGCAGGGGATTCCTTAGTTTTGGTAGTATACTCTTCCCTGTTCCTAGTATTTTGTTCCCTGGGGAGTCTTTTGACTCTTTTATCAAGACCATTCATGTCAATAGTCTCTTCCCACACACCTATCAAGGTAGAAAGATCAGAATCCATAGGCATCCTGCACCTTACACTGTGGTTGATTTTTCCGGGACATAAGTTGAGAAGTCTTTCATTGACTTCTTCTTTATCAGCATCCGGGTAAAACCAGTCTAACTTCTTTTTCTGGTCTAAGCACCACTTATGAGTTTTTCCTTGGATGGATCAAACTGAGAGGTTTCAAAAGTTTCCATCATCTTTCTTTTCCAAATCCTAGTACCAAATTGTACTTTGATAAATTCTTTCCAAGAACTCCAGGATAAAGATCCAACTTCTTCTCTTTTATTGATAAAACAATCCAGAGCTACTCCTTTGAATAGTCTTGGCAATCTTAAAACAACTATTTTATCAGGGAGCTCATAAGAAGAAAGAGTATAGTCAATAAATTTAATGAAAATGAAATGGTTGTATTCTCCTTCTCCAGAGAATTTAGGCCATTCAGTAAT
The DNA here is from genome assembly GCA_025617555.3 of Puccinia polysora. Classification (NCBI taxonomy): domain Eukaryota; kingdom Fungi; phylum Basidiomycota; class Pucciniomycetes; order Pucciniales; family Pucciniaceae; genus Puccinia; species Puccinia polysora. The sequence continues at coordinate 28,982,695 of CM062638.1, read as the reverse complement.
GGGAGGAAGTAACTTCAAAGCCTGCTCCATTTCAGGAGTAGGACTGGGTCCAAAAGACTCATTCCTAGTTATCCTGTTTCTGGGAGGAACACTAGGAGTACTGATGAACCTAGAAAGTCTAGTTTCTTCTAGGTCAATGACCGGAGAGTTAGTAGAATTGACCTTGAGATCTCTGAGATCATTCTTAATCATACCTAACTTTAAATCAAGTTTATTGCTTAATAAGTAAATTTTGTTAATCAGATGAGTTGAAGGAGTAGGACTAGTTTTCTTAACTTCTTCCTTAAGCTGGTCCATGATTGCAAGAATATCTTCCTGAAGAATTGATTGGTTATCATCAATATGATTCATCAGGTCCAACTTACTAGATTTCATACTATCCTTGATCTGTTGTATCTCCAACTCATCAATTCTCATAATCTGAGACTGGGTATCAATTACTTTGAAAATACTTGAACTTAATTTGTCCAATTGGTGATAAACTTTGTCAAAGCATTGGCTAATAATAGTAAAATTGTGAGACAAATTTACAGAAAAGCTATTAAGAGCTTCAACATCTAATTGTGGTACACCTTTTTCCACTTCTGTGCTAGGTATATTATGCTGTCCCAATCCTTTGGGTTCCTTAACTTCTGATGGGCTGAGGACCTCTTCTTTTTGAGGTCCTTCCCCTTTAAGGAAGCTAACTGATCCCAAGGATTCCAGTTCTGCACGTAGCCTTCTACTTCTTTCTTTGGGATCAACCTTTGAAGAGAAATCTGAGATTTCTTTTCCAGAGAAATAGCTTTTCTCATACCTGGTTGATCCTCCTGGGTCTGAGCCAATTTGAATTGTTCCCAATAGCTCAAGTGTTCTTTCACTAATACCTTGACTCTTTCCTCCTTGGTTGAGTCCAGCTAGGGTGGCATAGGAGGGCCTGTACCCTCCTGGGATAACCTGTTGGGCAACGGGTGGTTTTCCAAAAGACTGTTGGTCGATTTGGCAGCCGCAGTCGTTGCCTTTGTCCTCCAGCGTGACGCTATGGTCACGGTTTTGAGCCCCCTCATTGTGCTTGCGACTGAAGTCCTTGCGCCCATGGGTTCCTCCTGGCAGAGATCCATACAATGGGGCTCTACCTGTTGCGTGGGTGTTGTGCCTATTTTGATGAATAGCACCAAAAAAATGAGTAAGTCTTTTGGTGAAACTTTGGAAAAAAGACTTTAAAAATATGTAAAATAATTGTTTTTGTGTGTTTTATATTTTTAATAATTTTTTATATATATTTTAACTCACTTAAAGTTAAATTCAAGGATACCAACACTTGGTTGGGATCACAACTGTCCTTGGGGGGTATTCTCATGGGGTCTGAGTGAGTTCCAATCAGATCCTGGGATAAATCCAAGGGTAAGTCCAAGGGTACAGTGTCTGGGACGTCCTCTAGGAGGTCCTGATCAATGAGATCACCAAAAATAAAATCCACTGAGATGGATTAAAACAAAAATATAAGTTCAATATTTTTTTGTATTTTTATGTGTTAAGATGAAATTTTTTAAAAAAAATAATCACTTGTATTAATGTTGGATTTTTCTTTATCTTCAGGATTATTTAGTTTATAAATATAAATCTTCCTTTGATAAATTTTCCACTCTTTATGTTGCCTTAATAAAGAATTAAAATTAATAATTCTTTCAAACTTGAGTTCTTTGTCTTTTGTAAGTTGCTGTTTCTGATAAAGCAATTTCTCCTGTTGTTGCTCAGGAGTTATAATAACAGGGGCAATCATACAGAGTTTCTCTTCTTTTCTATTTTAAAGAAGGTTCAAGTCATGATTGATCAATTCTCTGTTGCTCTTAAGATCCACTAGAGAAACAAATGATCAAAAATATATGTTATAATTATGTTAACTTATTTTTTGAAAAAAAAATAAATAGACAGGTCCAAGAAATAAATAATTAAAAATTAATTATTTATGGATATTTCCTGGCCAGACCCCCAGTTGTCAGCTTTCTGAAACCAGCAACCTTGCAGTCCTTTAGGTACAGAGAGTGATAAAAATACTGAAATAATAATAATAATTATTACTCCAAAAATAAATTCTTGGAAGCTCAAATAAATGATATGATAAGAGCAGTTGCAAGGTTTAATTGGTTTGGTAATAAATGGTTTTCAATATAATTTCAAAGAGGGGCCACAGTATTATACTACTGAGGATCTTTACAGACTAGCAACCTCTCTTCAAGGGGCCTCCTGAGGCAGTTTAAGTACCTTGGAATGAAGGTGGGTGCCTTAGAAAGGATTTATTCCACTAATGGCCAGGCGTAACAACACAAATGGCCAAGACAGGAAGGGAAACACTCACTCTGAGCACTTTACCACGAGAATCCTGAAATAATTGGAAGGGTTTCAGAGAAAATGGGGTGGATTGCTTGACTATACTTCAAGGGTTGATTGGTTAATAAGAATGATTAATACTACTACAGACTAAGTCATAAATCACTTTCTTATCTTCATATAAGCACTTGATTAACAATGACACGGTTTCTGATTGATAATAAGAATTCCTGCTAAACTGATTATGGAATAATGGATCCAAAGATGTCTGTATAAATACCTTTTTGGGGTGATTTTGAGCTTCTCAGGCCATGTAGAGAGGGTTCTGCTCGTGGGCTGAGGCTGGCAAGCCATTCAGGGAAAAATTGGCACGTCCGCTTGGTGCTTTCAATAATCTGTACTTAGATCTGCTGGATTTATGTACTATTTTAGCCACAGGATCTGTTAATCTGTCATGGCTTAAATTTGATCATTCTGTACTCATCCTTCATTTTGACTATTGGTATTGCTTTAAAGCGGGCAGATGTGGATGTTTACTAATTTTTCATTATCTTCTGATCACGTAGATAGTTTTTTATAATTTTTAAGAACACTCCTTGTAGTTTTTTGTGGTCTTGAAAGATCAGAGTCAGTGATTTACATGGTAATCCTTGATCTTGGATTTATTATTAAAAATTGTTCTAAACTTAATTTTTATGAATTTTATTTAATTTTTGATATTTTTAGACTATTACTAATGCATATGTCAACTTGTTACATATGCTAGGCAACTCTAACTAGGTTGGAGCTCTTCTGAGTGGTACCTGGTTGTCAGATTAGTCACAATGGATCCAGACGCGGGGATCAGTCAGTAAAGATACGCGCAGGGTAGGATTGCCTGCGTGCGTGGCAGAATCAGCTGCGCGCAGGTCTCTAGTATGCAGGAATCTGCTATTACAAGTATGTAGGGATATGTAATTATGCGGGGCTGCGCGCCGGAATTGTGACATAACACATTTCCGCATGTAACTCCTAAAATATACACAACACCTCAATTCTGAGTGAATTTTAGGTGTAAAACCTATAGGTTACAATATGTGTGAAATAATAGAATGGCAAAAAAGTGCCATACTGGTGTTGTAATTTTTAGTACTTTTCTTTTTAATTATTTTAAAAATGTAAGGACTTGGAATTCAAGGGTGGGGTCAGTGAGTGACCCTACCTAATTTTGGGTGAGTAATCCATTTCTTTAATAATATTTATGGATTTTTCAATCCTTCTTTTGTTAATTGAGATGTTCTTATTTTTCATAGTTTTGTGTTGCTATTGACAGGTTGCTCTGTACATAGTAGCAAGCTGACAAGGCAGAAACTTTGCTTTCTTGGAGAACCTGTCCACAATGACTAGGACTGAGTTGTAGGAATAGGCTCCTCCTGCTGGTAGTCCAGTTACAAAGTCCATGTTGATGATCTCCCATCTTATCTTGGGTTCAGCAATCCTTTTCAGTAAACCAAACCTTTTCCCAGTGGTCCTGTTGGACTGCTGAGGGGTTTCACAACTAGCAACATACTGGATAGTGGAGTCTCTCCAATTGGTCCACCACGCAGTTTGTTTAACCTTATCTAACGTTCTATCAGCAGATAAATGACAAGATGAACAGTTATCATGGCATTCAGCCAGGACATGTTTGATATACTCATCCTAAGTTAAGACTATAAAACTTGAATGTTGATGCCTATAGTATGCTAGACCATCCCATATGGTGAACCTTCCGCCTTTGTATGGTTTTGAGAGGGGTTCAGTTAGGCTATTGATCAATTCAGATGGTGGAGAAGTACTTTCTATAATGGTGATCAGAGTTTTCATTCCAGAATTGTAAGATTCTTTGATTGAGTTGAACAAGGATTTATTCAACTCAAAAATGTGGATTCCCATCATGGAGCTTCATTGTTCAACATTTTAATGTTAAGAATAGGTAAGATATCATTATCCTTTGGATCATGAGCAGGGTTACTTGGGTCATTGGGTAAAGCATTCCTGCTCAAACTATTGGCATTCTGGTCTTTAGTCCCAGCTTGATGAACTATGGTCATCTTACCTCTGTACTGGTGTATGGCTATCTGCCACCTTAACATGTGCCTACAAGGGGTCTTCATGTTCATCAATGTCCTGAAAGCATTGCAGTCAGTAATCACAGTTAAATTGGTGCCTTCCAACAAATAATGGAGTTTCTCTAGAGCCCATACTAAGGCAAGACATTCCATTTGACTTGCACCATACCTTTTCTCAGTGTCTTTAATTTGTCTGGATATGAAGAGTATAGGTTTTTCCACTGTTTTTTCATCCTCTATGACTTCTTGGTGTAAAGCAGCTCCTAGCCCGTCCATGCTGGCATGTATGTTGATCTTGAAAGGTTTAGAATAATCTGTCTGAATCAGTACTGGAGCTGAGGTCATTGCCGTTTTCAGTTCCTCATAGTTCTTGACTCTGTCATGAGTCATTTCAAACACGGTGGTTTTGTTGCAGATCTCATACAGACACTTGGTTAGAAGAGCAAAATTTGGTAATTACTTCCTATAGTAGCTGAAGAAGCTAATAAAAGATAGGTGTTCAGTTTTATTCTGAGGCATAGGCTTATTCATTACTGCTGCTATCTTGTTTTGGTCAGCGGCTAAGGTTAGTCCAGAGACAATGTGTCCTAAGGCCTTGGGTTCTCCGTAGCCAAAGTTGCACTTTTTCATTGATACTTTTAATCCCACGGCAGAGATGGTTTTGAGGAATAGCCTTACTTTCTCCATGTTAGTATCCCAATGATCAGAGTAAATGATAACATCATCAATGTATACCATCATTCATCCTTGTCTGATGAATAATCCTAGGACAATGTCAATCATCCTTTGAAAGTGAGAAGGAGCATTTTTTATACCAAAAGGCATCCTAAGATACTCATAAACTCCCAAGTGACAGATAATTCTCATGATTTTCCGGCTATCAGGGCTGATAGGTATCTGGTGAAAACCTTTCAGCATGTCCATGGTAGTGATGTACTTAGCTTTTGAAAGCTTATGCATAGCATGGTAAATCCTTGGAAATGGATAATAAAAAGCTTGAGTGTAGTTGTTCAGCATTCTGAAATCTCCAATCATCCTTGACTTATCATTATTCCAAGCTATAATTACTAGGGTAGTGATATCCACTTGTTCATCGTGTCCTACTTTCCTTAACACTTGTAAGTCAACCAACTCTTGAATATGAGTTTCTAGATCAGCTCTAGATTTTTGACTAGAAGGGTAAGCAGGTTGCCTGAGGTTTGGTTGGTAAGGATGCTTAATGGTTAGAGTCAGAATCATATCATGTCCTTTGATGTTACCAATGGGGTGATCCTTGGTACAGAAAGCATTCTGACTTTCAAAGGATACTTGTAGGATGTCCTGTCTTTGTTCTTCATTGAGTATGGAATTTAAAGCTGCTTGAGAGAATTATTCCTGATTGAAACTCTTTAAGTGTTTTTCATAAGTTGAATCAGAAGTTTGAGCATTGAAATGGCATATTTTGGAACTTCTTGTTCCAGTCTCCACCTTTAGTGAAGTATCTACCCTTGCTTTGGAATATATCTATACCATATAAGCAAAGAGAATCATTTCCAAGGATAAAGTAATCACATACTCCGTTTTGGAGCACTACAAATTCAATGTTCAGCTTGAGTGATCCTTTAGAGTGAGGGAGTATGATATCAGAAGACCATACTCCAACAGCATTGAGAGAAGAATTACAAATGCTGAATTTAGCCTGAGGTACTGGTAGTAAGTTCATTTTCCAGTTTGGGTCTTGTGTCTCCAAATAAGTTGAACCAACACAAGAGCAAAAGGCTCCACTGTCCAGAAGTAACTTAACAGGGGAACCTTGGATTAAACCAGTAGCATAACATTTTTTGCCTGAAGTTTAACTTTTACCGGCAGAAGATTTTAAATTCACGGCCTTAGCCTTGGAGATGTGGTGAATCTTCATATTGGGATTCCATTTTTGAGGTAAGTTAGAATCCTCATGAACAGAATATATGTCCAGAGAAGACCCAATACTTCCTTCTATAACATTGATGGGTTAGTGATCATTAAATGTCACTCAGAAAGTGATCCATCAGGATCATCAAGGTGAGTTTCAGGATTATCATACTCTTTTCCTTCAATAGGATTCATCCTTTTCCTAGGTAGAGGACAGTCAGGTCTAACATTTCCTGTTTGGCCGCAGTTCCAACCTACTTTTTCCTTTGACTCTGGATTATTCTTGACTTCCAAGGTAGTTGGATTAGTGGCAGGGGATTCCTTAGTTTTGGTAGTATACTCTTCCCTGTTCCTAGTATTTTGTTCCCTGGGGAGTCTGTTGACTCTCTTATCAAGACCATTCATGTCAATAGTCTTTTCCAACACACCTATCAAGGTAGAAAGATCAGAATCCATAGACATCCTGCGCCTTACACTGTGGTTGATTTTTCTGGGACATAAGATGAGAAGTCTTTGATTGACTTCTTCTTTATCAGCATCTGGGTAAAAGCAGTCTAACTTCTTTTTCCGGTCTAAGCACCACTTATGAGGCTTGTCCTTGGATGGATCAAACTGAGAGGTTTCAAAATTTTTCATCATCTTTCTTTTCCAAATCCTAGTACCAAATTGTACTTTGATCAATTCTTTCCAAGAACTCCAGGATAAAGATCTAACTTCTTCTCTTTTATTGATAAACCAATCAAGAGCTAATCCTTCAAATATTCTGGGCAATCTTACCACAGCTATTGCATCAGGTAGTTCATAAGAAGCAAGGGTATAATCAATAAATTTAATGAAACTGAAATGGTTTTATTCTCCTTCTCCAGAGAATTTAGGCCATTCAGTAATGGGAGGAATTAACTTCAAAGCCTGCTCCATTTCAGGAGTAGGACTGGGTCTGAAAGATTCATTCCTAGTTGAACTGGTTCTGGGAGGAACACTAAGAGTACTGGTGAACCTAGAAGGTCTAGTTTCTTCCAGTTCAATAACTGGGGAGTTAGTAGAATTGACTTTAAGATGCCTGAGATCATTCTTAATCATACCTAACTCCAAATCAAGTTTGTTGTTTAGTAAATCAATTTTGTTAATCAGGTGAGCTGAAGGAGTAGGACTAGTTTTCTTAACTTCTTCCTTAAGCTGATCCATGGTTGCAAGAATACCTTCCTGAAGAATTGATTGGTTATCATCAATATGTTTCATCAGGTCCAGCTTACTAGATTTTATACTATCCTTGATTTGTTGTATTTCTAACTCATCAATTCTCATAGTCTGAGACTGGGTATCAATCACTGTGAAAATACTCAGACTTAATTTTTCCAATTGTTGATAGACTTTGTCAAAGCATTTGCTAATAATAGTCAAATTGTGAGACACATTTACAGAAAAGCTATTAAGAGCTTCTACATCTAATTGTGGTACACCTTTTCCCACTTCTGGGCTAGGGATATTATACTGTCCCAATTCTTTGAGTTCCTTAAATTCTGATGGGCTGAGGACCTCTTGTTTTTGGGGTCCTTTCCCTTTAAGTAAGCTAACTGATCCCAAGGATTCCAGTTCTGCACGTAGCCTTCTACTTCTTTCTTTGGGATCAACCTTTGCAGACAAATCTGAGATTTCTTTTCCAGAGAAATAGCTTTTCTCATACCTGGCTGATCCTCCTGGGTCTGAGCCAATTTGAATTCTTCCCAATATCTCATGTGTCCTTTCAGTAATACTTTGACTCTTTCCTCCTTGGTTGAGTCCAGCTGGGGTGGCAAAGGAGGACCAGTATCCTCCTGGGATAACTTGTTGGGCAATGGGTGGTTCTCCAATTGTCTGTTGGTCGAGTTGGAGGCCGCGGTGGTTTCTTTTGTTGTCCCGCGTGGTGCTATGGTCCAAGGTTCAAGCCCCTTCATTGCGCTTGCAACTGGAGTCCTTGCGCGCATGGGTTCCTTCAGGCAGAGATCCATACAATGGGGCTCTACCTGTTGCACAGGTGTTGCGCCTGTTTTGGTACATAGCACCAAAATAAATGAGTATGCCTTTTGTCAAAAACTTTGAGAAAAGCCTAAAAAATATATATAAAAAATAATATTTTTTGTGTATTTATATTTTTAATAATTTTTTATATATATTTTAACTGACTTGAAGTTAAATTCAAGGGTACCAACACTTGGTTGGGATCACAACTGTCCTTGGGGGTATTCCAACGTGGTCTGAGTGAGTTCCAATCAGACCCTGGGATAAATCCAAGCCTAAGTCCAAAGGTGCACTGTCTGGGATGTCCTCTAGGAGGTCCTGATCAATGAGATCACCAAAAATAAAATCCACTGAGATGGATAAAAACAAAAAAATATAAGTTTCACATTTTTTTGTATTTTTACATGATGAGGTGATGTTTTTAGAAAGAAATAATCACTTTTATTAATTATGGATTTATCTTTATCATCAGGACTATTTAGTTTATAAATATAAAGCTTCCTTTTATTAATTTCCCACTCCTTATGTTGTGTTAATAAAGAATTAAAATTGATAATTCTTTCAAGCTAGAGTTATTCGTCTTTTATAACTTGCTTTTTATAATAAAGCAATTTATCCTGTTGTTTCTCAGGAGATATAATAACAGGGACAAGGTTACGGATTTTTTCTTCTTTTTTTCTTTTTGAGAAGGTTCAAATAATAATTGATCAATTCTCCGTTGGTCTTAAGCTCCACTAGAGAAACAAATGATCAAAAATATATGTTAGAAGTATGTTAACTTATTTAAAAAATAAATAGACTGGTCCAAGGAATAAATAATTAAAAATTAATTATGTCAGGATATTTCCCGGCCAGACCCCCAGTTGTCAGCTCTCTGATACCAGGAACCTTGCAGTCCTTTAGCTACAGAGAGTGATAAAAATACTGGAATAATAATGATGATAATTATTCCAAAAATAAATGCTTAGATGCTCAAATAAATAATATAATAAGATCAGTTGCAAGGTTTAATTGGTTTGGTAATGAAAGGTTTTCAATATGTATATAAAAGAGGGGCCACAGTATTATACTACTGGGGATCTTTGCAGACAAGCAACTTCTCTTCAAGGGGCCTCCTTAGGCAGTTTAAGAACCTTGGAATGAAGATGGGTGCCTTAGAAAGTTCTTATTCCACTAATGGCCAGGCATAACAGCACAATGGCCAAGAAAGGAAGGCAAAAACTCACTCAGAGCACTTTACCACAAAAATCCTGCAATAATAGGAAGGGTTTCAGAAATGATGGGGTGGATTGCTTGAATAAACTTCAGGGGTTGATTGGTTAATAAAAATAAATAATAATACTACAGACTAGGGCATAAATCACTTGCTTATCTTTCTATAAGCATCTGATCAACAATGACACGGTGTCTGATTGATAATAATAATTCCTGGTAAACTTATTCTGGAATCATGGATCCAAAGATGTCTGTATAAATACCTTTTTGGGGTGATTTTGAGCTTCTCAGGGCACGTAGAGAGGGTTCTGCTTGTGGGCTGAGGCTTGCAAGCCAGTCAGGGCAAAATTGGCACGTCCGCTTGGTGCTGTCAATAAGCTGTCCTTAGATCTGCTAGATTTCTGTACTATTTTAGCCACAGGATCTGTTAATCTGTTATGGTGTAAATTTGATCATTCTGTACTCATCCTTTGTTTGTACTATTGGTATTGCTTTGAAGCGGGAAGATGTGGATGTTTACTGATTTTCCATTATCTGTCAATCACGTAGATAATTTTTAATAATTTTTATGAACACTCCTTGTAGTGTTTTGTGCTCTTCAAACATCAGAGTCAGTGATTTATGTGGTAATCGTTGATCTTTGATTTTTTATTAAAAACTGTTCAAAACTTAATTTTTATTAATTTTATTTAGTTTTTGATCTTTTTAGACTATTAATAATGCATATGTCAACTTGTTACATATGCTAGGCAACTCTAACTATGTTTTAGCTCCTGAGCTGTACCTGGTTGTCAGATTAGTCACAACGGATCCAGACACGGGGATCAGTCAGTACAGATGCGCGCGGGGTAGGATCCGCTGCATGCGTGGCAGAATTAGCTGCGCGCGGGTCTCTAGTACGCGGGAATCTTCTACTAGGAGTATATAGGGATATGTAATGATGTGTGGCTGCGCGTGGGAATTGTGAAATAACACATTTCCGCGTGTAACTCCTAAAATATACACAACACCTCAGGTCTGACTGCATTTTAGGTGTAAACCCTATACGTGACAATATGTGTGAAATGTTAAAATGGCAAAAAGGTGCCATACTGGTGTCATAATTTTTAGTACTTTTCTTTTTAATTATGTTAAAAATGTAAGGACTTGGTTTTCAAGGGTGGGGTCAGTGAGTGACCCTACCTAATTTTGGGTGAGAAATTCATTTTGATAATAATATTTATGTATTTTTCACTCCTTCTTTTGTTAATTTAGATATTCTTATTATTATAGTTTTTGTGTTGCTATGACAGGTTGATCTGTACATAGTAGCAAGCTGACCCATTTGGTTCTGGTGTAGTAAACCAAACCTGTCCTATAGCCATCAGACTCATTTTATCTTATTGATTATCCTTTTTTTTATAAAAATAAACTTACAAATAAAATCCAAACCCCTCATAAACTATACTCTAAACTCAAACCAACCTGAAAAACCAAGTCAATCACCAGATAACCCCCTTCAACCATATCAAAAACCTTTCACAAACAAACCAACACCTGGTACAGGCTGTATTATTTCACATGAATTAATAAAAAAATTAATTGAATATCTAATGGAAAAGATTATGCCTAAAATAACCACACAACAAAACAACATACCTCATACCAGCAGGACTTAAACCATGTGAGTACCAATGTTACACTACAACTAGTACTATGAAAACAAGTTACACTACATTCCTGAATTGTTAAGTAACATTCAGGGCCTCTGAACAGTCTTTGAAAGCACTCTGATCCTCAGCTTGCCACAATTCCAACCATACAACACTCATATATGCACCAACAAAACCAGGGGCTCATGCAGCCAAGTACATCTCAATTCTCACCCCCCAGCAATTAAAACTCAGTACACATGAGTTTTATAGATCTTTCAAAATCCAATAAGGCGTCTGAACCGTCCTCTGAAGCACTCTGATACTCAGATTTCCACCATTTGGACCTTACAGCACACATATACACCCCAACAGAAGTGGGTTCTCATGAGGCCAAGTACATCTCAATTCTCACCCACCAGCATTAAACACTCAGTGCACATGACTTTTCTGGATTTTTCACCACCAGATAAGGCCTCTGAAACTTCCTCTGAAGCACTCTGATCCTCAGCTTGCCACCATTTGGACCTTACAACACACATATACACACCATCAGAAGTAGGGGCTCATGCAGCCAAGTATGTCTCAAATCTCATTGACCAGCAATAAAAGCTCAGTAAATATTGAATTTTTGGAAATTTAAACACCATATAAGGCCTATAAACAGTTCTCTCAAGCACTCTGATACTCAGTTTATCACTTTATTAACCACAAAACACCTACAAGCCACCCTCTTAAGTTACCCAAGGGAGCATTCAGTAAAACAGCATATCTAATATCTCTACCACTAATTCCTTTGAAACAGCATGCAGGTAGTTCATGAAACATTTTATTCAAGATAAGGGCTCAAAAGACCCCTCAGAAATACCCAAAAAATTAGTGTTCCATCACTTCAACAATACAATTTATACAATGTCAGTTACCAAAGAGGGCTTGGAGGTACCAAGCATGTTTCATGCTTTTCCCCACCAGTAACATTAACTCAGGCTGCAGGGAACTTCTGCATCCTTTTTTATAGAAGATAAGCAATCAGAAGCTTTTATATCTCAGAATTCTTATTCAATATCTCATATCTTAGACTGAATATCAAACATTATACTAAAAAATGCAGATATCTCTCAGTCTGATTTAAACCTTTTCTCACCATAAATATCTTTCTCATGTAACTGTACGCTCCTGTGCTTCAACGTTGCATAGAGATGCTCAGAAACGCAATCGGGGGATCTCTTAGCTCCCTGAGGAATCATTTGTCTACTTAAGGGGGGCTCTTTTGCACTATCCAAGTTGTCTAGCATGGCACCAGCCCGCAAGCATACCATCTTCCCCCATGATATATGACCCCTAAGATCTATGGCCTCTGCCTGATCAGTACCAACTTTTCCCTGAACCAGAATCAATTTAAAATAAAACAAAGGATCATAAAAAAATTTTCATTGACCATTTTACGAAAACCCTGGTGTTTTTGAAGAAGGGTTCTTGAGAAAAGACCTGTCAATCAGCACCTACTATTAGGATGAAACCCCTTATTTTTTACTTAGAAAATCTATAAAAAAATGAAGAGAACAACAGAACAACCAACCAAGATTTTTTGTGCCCAGCTCCCTTTGGGAAAACACATGTTTGATTCCACCTACTGGTTCAACACATTTATTCCACTCTTAAATCATTTAATTGGAATTGGAAAAATAGTCAGAAAAAATTTGAAAATGCTTGATTTTTAATTTTTGGAAGCTTGCCAATAATAAAATCCAACCTGGAATATTCTTGAAATTCCTAAAACTATCTATTAAGAATTAATCTAGGTCTGATTAGCTACCTATTTTAAGTCTCAAAGAAACCAGCCACTAATTAATAGAAAAATGATTGTGCCGATTTATTATAGTTCAGAAGGGCAGGCAATTCAAAACCATCTTAGCCTACCTTTATCTATTCAAGAGTAGTAGTAAACTATATTCCCCTTCTTATGATTTACAGCAAGCCATTTGCTAAATAATCCCATTATCCCTTGGAGTCTCTACAATTGGTGTCCCAACAGTGGTAAATTTTCTTTGTAATGATTTTTTATTACCCATAACAGAAGAAACCTTTGGAAAAGTAGCCCCTTTAGCCTATGAGAAATTCAGGAAACTAAAGGATGAAATATTGACCAAATATTCAAGTACCTCAAGGACCAACTCAAATGTTCTGACAATAATAACCAAGGAGCACTTTCCTCAAAAACCAGAATGGAGAAAGAACTGAAAGAAAAACGCAAATTATCCAGTAAACCCCCAGAAAAACCAGAGGAAGACCAGGAGAGAATTTATAATCAGAAAAACATGGCATCAGAGATGAGAGAGAATCTTGCCAAGATTTCCAAAGTCCTGAACTAAATTCTTGAAAAAATAACAGCACAAGGCATCCCAGACATCCCTTATACTCAAGAAAAAACTAGATTTCAGAACTCCATCCCAAGATCAACATTTGGAAGAATGTTAACAGGGACCATTGAGGAAATAGAAACCCCCTCCAATAGCCAAGGAATAAAAATATTTTCTCAAGCTAGAGAAGAAAGAAGATAAGCAATAAGGAGCCAGCATACTGAAAGAATCCCAGCCGGAGGACTAGACCAGGATAATTCAATAATCAAGAATGATGAACAAAATGGAGTATTACTAGATAGAAAAAATTAAATATTGAACTTAATGGAACAGAGGTGGAATATTTTATTAAAGGAATTGAGAAACTGGCTAGAATTCAGAAGGCTGGGGGAATAGATAAAGCTCTAAAATTCCCTTTTCTAGTCCAGGACAAAAAGATTAGGGAATATATTGAAAATATGGAAGGAAATGAACATGGAGACTGGGATCTTTTGAAAAAGAAGTTGAAGAGGAAATGGGGACCAGCTACCCCCCATAGATGTTTTAATGAGGAATCCATACCTAGGTTGCTCAGAATTACTCAAGATCAGGGAGTAATCAAGACCAAACAGGACTTCCCAAAGTTTTTTTGTAATTATGAAGTGATGGTAATTTATAGGATGGGGTATTAAAACACCAACCAGGAAAGTGGATAGAACCTCTGGAAAGCATTGTCCACTGATCTTAGGAGGAAGTTTTACAGAGAATTGGCCCATGCAGGTAGAATCATGATTGCAAGGGATGGGAGATACCTTCCCCCTGAACTGGAAAATTTGAAGGAATTTTTGGAAATGAATTTTTCTTTGTGGGATGTGGATGAAAAAGAGACCCCCAGAATTCTCATCAAGACCCCAGTGGAAACAAAGAAAGAAGTCAATTTTCAGAAAGCAGGAATGTATGAACTCTCAAAGATGAAAGAAGAAATCAGCAAGCTGACCATGGCTTTAAATCAGAAGAAGGTACCACCACATCTTGAAAGGACCAACCACGGAATGGCACCAAACTTCAGACCTCCAGTAACCAATGCAGGACCCAGATGGCCATTCAGATGCAACTACTGCAAGGATGAGTTCCATACCCACTGCACCTGTCCAGATCTCTCAGAAGACCTTCAAAACAGGGAATTATTCAAGCAAGGATCTAGTTACTTCTTTCAAAATTGAGAACCAGTACCACTGAGTAACCTGGAAAAATCCACAGACCAAGTGAAGAAGTTCTCAGAAACCCAAAAGATTCTTAAGGTTGAATGAAGAGTTTTAATATGAGTAGCAAGGTTATTTGGAGAAGGAAGGAGTATTGTAGGCTACTGAAGATCCAAATGAGATGTATTGATAAGGCTACAAAGAGCCAAGGAGGGAGGGAAAGTACTTGTATAGTCAAGTGGAACTGATATGAAGAGGAGGAAGGGACACTCCGGTTTAGTTGTCTGGTAATCAGATTATTTTCATTCATGGTCCAAGGGAAGGACCAGTATTTATGGACAACTAGAGAACCCCAAAGGGGCCTAAGGCAGCAGGTTAGAGACAACTAGAGAGCCCTAGAGGGGGCCTAAGACATGGGTAATGAGATAATGAAAACAGTAAGATAGCAATAAGGTAACTAAATTTTTTAGTTACAGAATTTGAACATCAAAAAGACAACATTGAATAACACCAGAAGAAGGAAGAACCATCCAATGTTGCAGCATTCTTGGAGATTGTAAATTGGGAAGCTTGGAAACCACCAGAAGTAAATGTGAAGGAATCCCAAGTCCAATGGGGAATGGGAAAGTCCCAAAGATTGGCTGAAAAGTCCCAGGGAAATTGCAGCCAGTAAACCAAGACCACCAAGAGTGAAAAAATGAACCTTCAGCACCAGTGAAGGAGGTTGGATCCAGGAAAAGAAGAGTAAGTTATCCAGAAGCATGGTTTGAGGAGGATTACCAGGACTCTGATGAAGAAGAAGATCCCCCAGAAGAACCTGTGAAAAACCCTGAAACTGGACCTGTGGAAGTGAAAAAAGAAATGTCAGAACCATGATATACTGAAGGAGGAACCAAGATTGAAGAAAGCCTGAAGAATAAAATATTAAAAAAAATATTTAACCTTACCTTGGAGGAGCTCCTTTCAGTTGCATCAAACATCTTCCAGCATCTAAAAGATATGACCCTTGAATGAACCTTGGATTTAAAGAAAGCCTCTAAATCATCAGCAGAAAAAAAAAGGATGATTAATGGATTTCAACACCATTTTGAAGACTATTCTGATGAATAATACTCATTCTCCATTCAAAGCAATCTCACTTATATTGGGATGGGTAGAAATTTGGATCAAAGGGAAGAAGATCAGGCCCATGGTGGATACTGGTGCTGAATTAAATTTCATACCTGAACATTTGGCAAAGCAGGCAGGCTTGGTCTCAAGGGAATTATTCATGAAGGTTACAGGAATTTGAGGCCACTCAACTCCACTAATTTGTTTGGCTGAAAGAAAAATTTTTGAGATAACTCCTGCGGAACCTAAATCTGCTCACTTCTTCATATAAAAAGTATCAATGCATATGGTTCTGGGAAGACCATTCTTGGTGGATTATAAAGTCAGGCTGGAATTATCCAAGCATAAAGGAGAGGTCCTAAGCTATGAAATATCAGAAGGGGAAGGGTTATGCATCCCAATCTTTCCAAAAAATCAAGAAGGATGGCAGGTGACACCACCAAGAAGACCAATTGGTATAAATAGCATCACATACAATCTAGAGGGAAAAGGAAACCAGGAAGAAGATTGGACCAGTGGACAGGATATACCTGAAGTGAACTTGGAAGGCCTACCAGATCCTTGGTAAAATAATATTCTCACCCCATCAATCTATGCAGAATAATCAATTGACAGGAGTTTAAATTATCTCCTTGATAAAATGGAAGCTGAAGAGAACCATAAGAATTTCTAAAGAATATTTGGGGGATTGTGGACCAACCTGGAAGACATGGAGGGAGAAAACTAGGAGGAGTTACCTGGAGCAGGCTTGGACAACTGTGAATTTATTGATTTACTCAATAACCAAGCTAAAAATTACCTTCTTATGGATGGGGATTGGACATCCCATTATGGAAAAGCTCCCTGGGTCATCAAGTAAAGCTTTTAGTATGATGAATAATGGATCAAAGACTGGATGGAATGCTTGATTGAAATGTAACAGGTAATACAAGACCATATCAGGTGGTCAGGGTAACTGGAGGAGTAATTATTTCTCTCTACTTGATTTAATTGATGAAGAAGTAAGCCTACAATTTCCTTTGGTGAGCTGAGGGAAAGGGTGGGAAGAACCACCATTTTAAGTTTCACAGTAAATTTTCATGTTGATTTGAATTTCATTCTCAGAAGAAAGATAAAAGCAAGAAAATACAATAGAAAAATCCTATAAAAAAATAAAAACAGGGGTATCAGGGATATTTTTGGTACCTCCAACAAAAAAAATATATTAAAGTCTCACCAAAGTAAGAAGTCCCAGTGTTTC